>CM017917.1:5523669-5656161 GCA_008369825.1 Triplophysa tibetana | reverse complement strand
ACACACACACACTGCTCCCTTAAACTTAATCTCAAACATTTCCAAAACATAGTGATATGTACATTCTCACAACCAGATAAAGCTCTTATTTTAAACTGGAAACAAAGAGTCAATGCCTAAACTAAAAACTAAAACAAAAGACAAATGCTAAAACTATTGTTAATCATACGTACAGTGAGGGAAATAATTATTTGATCCCCTGATGATTTAAGTTTGCCTGCATACAAAGAAATAAAGGGTCCATCATTTTTATGGTAGGTTTATTTTAACTGATAGAGACAGAATATCAACAACAAACAATCTGGGGAAAATGTTATATAAAGGTTATAAATTGATTTGCATTTCAGTCAGTGAAATAAGAATTTGATCCCCAAGCAAAACATTACTTTGTACTTGATGGAGAAACCCTTGTTGGCAAGCACAGAGGTCAGACATTTCTGATGGTGGTCACCAGGTTTGAACATGTGTCAGGATATTATTGAGTCCACTCATCTGTCAATCTTTAAGGTTTCTTGGCTGTCGCTCAGTAAATTGTAATTTTAGCCTCCTTCACAGATTTTCTATAGGACTAGGGTCTAGAGACTGGCTAGGACATTTAATGTGCGTCTCCTTAAGCCACTCTTTGGTTGACCATAGTGGTGGAGAGGTTGAAATGGGAGATACAGATTCTGTTGGCAGGCCTCTTTTATATACATAACAAGATGATTTAAGAGTACTGTCTTAAAGTGACAGGACTAATCTGTGGGCCATGGAGGCACATAACCAATCTTTGGGGCCAGAATTCTTGCTTGTTGGTAGGGGATCAAATATTTATTTCACTGACTGAAATGCAAATCAATTTATAACCTTTATTTCCACTGATATTTTGGTTGATTTTCAGGTTCTATCAGTTAAAATAAACCTAAACATTATAGATCCTGCATTTCTTTGTAAGCAGGCAAACTTACAAAATCAGTGTGGGGATCAAACAATTATTTCCCTCACTGTACATACATACATGCATACTGTACGTATAATCTACTCAGATCACAATAATTATTGGGCAGAAGAATATTGATTGAATTATTTATTATTGGAATATAACTGATCAATAATTTATTTATTTATCATAACTACACAAAAGGATGTAATTGAATATATATAGTTGGAGCTAAGGAATCCACCCCTTCACATGTTTTTTATAGATGGCGAAAAAACTATTTCTGCTTAAAGAATGTTCCCAATCATCATTACAGAATGCTGTTTTAAGTTCAGCAATGTTCATAAACTTGCACTATAAACACTATTGTTGCTGTTGAAAGAAAATTATTTGTGATAAATTGACTCAAATTTCTAAAACATTTCAGGTCACATTTCGTTTGGTTACATGTGATGTTGTGAGAATAAAATAAACGTTTTTGCAGAATTAAATTTTGTGTTTTACAAACTAACATACACATCTGCATGCAGGCTCCCAACTGTGCAGATTCATTGATGTTCCTTATGTGTGATGTTTGTTCTCAGACATACAGCTACGACATATTCATGGCAGTGCAGATTAAATGTATAGATATATTTGTTACTTTATCTGTACGGAGAGTGGATCAAGTAGATTGAAAGAGACTGACACCCCCTCTTGTGGACAGTATTAAGAATTATGGTCGTCATGGAATTTTTGGAGTTTGATCTAAATGATCTGTATCCAAGTTCGTGATCTAGAGCCTATTCATTCAATTTTTTATAACAATGAACATTAAAATAAGTGAAAATTGGCCCAACTTGTATCAGGAGTAGACTTTGAACTTGAGCTAGCGCGTTAAGAGAGAGCGCATTTAGGCCACGCCCACACCCGGGGAACAATCCAACCGACTTTCTATTGCGGGAAAATGCCTCCTTGCTATTTCTGATTTATAACAAAAAACGGAACAAGACTAAAACTGCTGTGTGACAGGGTGCAGAGCAAACAAGAGAAAGTCTAGTGTGTGCGTCCCTCTTAACCTAGCGGGCCTAAGATGTGCGAGGCTGTCTGGTGGTTCAAGTAAACATTAAAGTGAAAATACTTGTCAATGTCGCACTCGTACAGACTCTTAATCTGCTGTGTAGAATCAAGTCCGTACAGAATGGTGAGCGATTTGACCAATCGGGTGAAAGGGGCGTTAATGAACCGCCCACATGCGAATCCCATATTGAGTCCAAAATCCGTTTTTTAAACGGCAAATGAAAAATGAAAATTCGGGCCGAAATCTTATCTTTCGTTTGGTGAACTAAACAAAAAAACAAAAAACGACTCATCTTTCAGTTTCCGATAATTTATTTCAAATAGGATATCAAATGAATAAAACGTACACGGACCGTACACGGACCTTTAATGCTTTCTCTGCTAGCAAGTTTACTTCTTCATTTCGACTAAAGAGCTGCAGAGCGACTCCTGCTGGACTGGAGACACAAGACACTCGCCACTAAATTCATCATCGAGATCATTTTACATTCTGTTCATCATTACCAGTGTTGTGGAGAAACTGATCACATGTAACTGAACTACAGTAATCAGATATACACATTTGGTAACTTGAATCCTTTACAGTTACATGAAAAAGACTAAATAATAAGATTACGGTTACCAACATTAGTAAAAGATTTGATTATAAACAGGATTACGATTGTCTCTACAATTGCACAAGGGTTAAACTATTTTGCTTTTCCCTCGAGTTTACTTACACCGTGTGACCCAAAAGTGATCTAAAAGCTATCAGACTACATTACTTTATACTGTGATACTTGAATTACGTTATTGATTGCATTTTTTTATATAAATAAGTAATTTGTAAATATACTGGAATACATTTTTAAAGTCACCCTCCCAACCCTGACACTGGTTATGTCATCACACTACAGATTGATGTGATCTAATAACATTGTTGTCACTGTTGTGAAATTTAAAGGGTCACAAACACGCCCACAGTCTCTTATGTGTTATTGACAAATATACATAACTACAAGAAATGTAACATTCTTATAATAACGACATCAGAAGTGGACAGTCGAGTAGTTCTGATGTCATCCACACACTTCCAGACAAACGTATTTCATAACTTCAAGTGCATCCTAATTTGAGGCTTTCACAAATTTTCCAGTTAAATCTGCTAATATTGGACCTGGAGTGAACATGTGTCCACCAGTCACCTCACTTAGATACAATAAAGAATTCTGTTGTGATGATTCCATGGAGAACAGTGCTTAAGGATTATGAGCATGAACAACATGCAACTTAAAACAAGACTTTATTGACTAGACTAGACACATACTAATATAACATACATCAGAATCAGAATCAGAAAGAGCTTTATTGCCAAGTATGTTTGCACATACAAGGAATTTGTTTTGGTCATAGTAGCATCCAGTACACAGAATGAGCAACAACACAGAGACCATCAAACAATACAAAAACAGTTACACAGATGATTTAAATAAGGGCCTATGGGTATAAAAATTAAGAAATACAATACAATAAACATAAGAGTTAAGCTATAGAGAGTAAAGTTATGTGTGTATGTAAATATGTACAAGTAAAAAATAGAATAGACTATTTCAGTAAAAGGTATGCGTTATATACAGCAAGCTGAAATTTTTTTCAAAAATAAATTAACTGTTCAAGAGGTAGATGGCATGAAGGAAGAAGCTATTTTTATGTCTGTTTTTTTGGTGCTCAGTGCTCTGTAGCGCCGACCAGACGGCAGCATTGTGAAGAGATGATGGCTTGGATGTGAGAGGTCCAGGGTGATTTTCTGAGCCCTTTTCCTCACTCTGGATGTGTACAGTTCTTGGAGGGTGGGCAGGGGAGCACCAATGATCTTCTCAGCAGTCCGAACCGTCCTCTGTAGTCTTCTGAGGTCTGACTTTGTGGCTGAGCCAAACCAGACAGTGATGGATGTGCAGAGAACAGACTCTATGACTGCTGAGTAAAACTGTTTTAATAGAGTTTGTGGTAGGTTGAACTTCTTCAGCTGATGTAAGAAGTACAACCTCTGCTGGACTTTTTTAGCAATAGAGCCAATGTGATTGTCCCACTTCAGGTCCTGAGAGACCTACATTCGCACACATACAGCTTAGCATTGGAAGAGGTTGAAGTTGGCAGCATTTGAAATCCAGCAGATCAACAGCCTGAACCAGACCATCAGTTTCTTCATTCTAAGACATCTTTGTGAAAGGATTCATGATGAAATGTTTAATAAGCCTCATTATGATACTCGCCCATCAAAGGAAAGAAATTGTCCTGATGCAGTTTGTTGAGGCTTCAGTTGATCTTGGGTGGAGGTGTTGTGCCTTTTTCTTTGTTTGTAGAAAATACTCTTCAGTCACAAGTTTTGATGCCAAAAGATGGACTTTATTATCAGGGACACCAAGGGCAGTGGAGTTGGTTTGCAAAAGAACTAACTTCTCTTCCTTTGAGCCAGCTTAAATACACATCTTCTCATTATTTATCTCATTGGGTATAAAATCTTCTACAGAGGTTGTAGCCTGGCACAGACTTGGGGCTCTGGGTCCTTGTAGAAGTGACACAGGCCAAGTGAAGCAGAAGAGACGGAGCAGAAAAAGAGGACCGGAGACTATTGTCTCTTTAAACTGTAAAGATGACCCAATCAGAGGATGTCACTTTGGGAAGAAAAGTGAACTGTCTTTGTCTTCCAGTGTGGTGGTTTGTAGAGAATTGGAATAACTCGAATGTGAATAATTGACGACAGAATTTTCATATTTGGGTGAACTATCCCTTTAATATCTTGTGTGTGCTATTATCTTGACTAACTGAGCCTTGTTTGAATCATGTGAACTAAAGCTAAACTTTATGAAACCCATTTAAGCCTGATTGATTAGTCCAGTTCATTCAGGTCTGGTTTCAGACCTTAATTCCCGCCTTTCTAAGCCACTTTTATGAAACAGCCCTCAGGATAAAAAAACCCACTAAAGTGTGTAGAGCATTAGCATCTGTAGCACCTGACCTCTGGAATAGTCTTCCTGATACTATTCGAGGGTCAGACACACTCTCCCAGTTTAAATCTAGATTAAAAACACATCTTTTCAGTAAAGTCTACACATGATGCATTCCAGTATTATCATTACAAGTAATGAACAGCAACTACGCTGATGATTCTCTTTCTGTCCTCCTCCCCTATCCGGAGACAACCACAGATTATGCCTCTCAAGTACGACCACCTTGTGTCATCCTCCTCATCTTAACTACAAACTGTCATAAGCACAAGTTAATAATCAGACAAACAACATAAAACAGATTTATTTTCATTCATACATGAGGAAAGACATTCACTGTAAGGTGGTGAAAAATGTGAGAAAAGAAGAACCAGCAACCACCTACTGCCCCAATGGCGGAGTCCAAGTGGCATGGCGAAGGCATGCGCGCGTTCTGTCTTTCCAGCGCTCTTGGCTGCTACGGTTATCGTTATTTTAACATTACGTAATTTATCTGACTCCAAAACATAAAAAGGAAAACCTCGTTGAATGATATTATTTGTATTTGATTATTATGCATGATAATAATCATGCAATTTGGGTCACTGTTGGATTATCCCGCTTTACTCTAAACTATATTCACTCATCCGATTCTCATGTCGCTTAGAGTCTCGCGCCGCCCGTTTATGCGCGGATCTCACGGTCACAAACTCGCCAGTCTTGGTCATATCCAGAGGTAAGAGACCAGTAACATTTAGTTGGCTTCCCCCTGCAACTCACTACTAAAGGCACCTTTTTTGGTTAGCCTAGATTATTAACACCTAATAACAAGCAACAATTATTTTCAGCCAGAGGTCATGACCACTCCACAGCGATAGATAGACCAATCTTACCTTCTCTAATGGCAGCTTTATATAATCATGCCATGGTTTCCCATGCATACTTAACTGGAATAATATTACTGTAATCAGAGTCTGAGACTTACCCTATTTAGATTGGTCAGACAACCCTTGTGTTGTTCTTAACGGAAATTCACATGTACAGCCTCTAAGATCTAAGTACACTTCAACTAATGCCAAGTTGTTAGCAGGATCTCTAAAATTCTCAGCTGGTGTGTCTTTGCCACCTAGACAGGATTCTAGTCCGTTACTAACCTGAGCGGGGATTTGCGGTAACAAGGATTTAACGGGATACAATATAATTAATATACCGAATACATAATAACGTGTCTATAAATTCAGAATACTGCGGAACAATTTCAAACATAAAAATGTATTAGTCAGGTAAATGTTACTTGCCAATTACAATTCAATGAATACGAAAACAAAACGTCAAATCCTCAAAGATTAGTCTACGAGTCTAAGACGCATACCTGACAGTAGAAAAAGATTAGATCGGAAAAAACACAGTGCTGTGTGTCTGAAGGCTCACACACAGCACCGTGGGGTTCATCATAGTAAGAATTCCCCAGAACATTTTGCCAGCTTCCCTTAAATACCCAGACCAGAATACCCTTCCTCCACACAACAACAATTTACATTGTAAAGGACTCTGTCCTGGATCTGATCAGGCCACAAATGGGCATTTGCATGAAGACACAACCTCAACAGTGAGCAGAATATCTTTCAAGCCTCAAACCTATGTTATGATCTGCTCTACTGCTGTGGATATGAGACCATTGTACCAATCGCACTAAGACATTTCAAATGACACCAAATATACATATGAAGATTCAATGTTCATATAAGATATGGTATTTGTGTCAAATCAAGTTCATGGGTGAGCTTTGAATTGTTCTGAGTTCAGTTGGAGAGAGAGGAGAGGGGGAGAAGAGAACAGATGTAAAGGTGTGAGTTGGTAATCATCTTTCATTGTTATAAGCTGTCTGAGATGGAAATGCAAACCCCGTGGGGAGTTCATTGTATTGGACGAAGTTCTGTGTTTCCCGGGACATGGTGCCCTTTTGGTGTGGACACCTTGGCACCAGCCTTACAGCACAATCATTTTTATTGGAACATAGTACACAGAAAAATACTGCAAGTAAAATTATTCCAGGTTATAGACGCTATGATGTTTCCAGAGCAGTTTGTTCTTCAGCGTGTTTCTTCTGATGAGTCTGAAGACTTCTTAAATAAGTGAATCTCTCTCCGCAGATAGAGCACTGGTAAGGTTTCTCTCCAGTGTGAATTCTCTGATGAACTCTAAAAGAACTTGGCTGAGTAAAGCTCTTTCCACAGTAAGGGCAGAGAAAAGGTCTTTCTCCAGTGTGAATTCTCTCGTGGTTTTTCAAGGCACTCATTCGACCAAATGACTTGTCACAATGAGAACATTTAAAGAGTTTTTCACCTGTATGAATCCTCTGATGATTTAGTAGAGCAGCTTGTTGAGTGAAACCCTTCCCACAAAGACTGCACTGATATGGTCTCTCTCCAGTGTGAATTCTCTGATGAACTCTAAAAGAACTTGGCTGAGTAAAGCTCTTTCCACAGTTCGAGCACTGATAAGGTTTCTCTCCGGTATGAATTCTCTCGTGGTTTTTCAAGGCACTCATTCGACCAAATGACTTGTCACAATGAGAACATTTAAAGGGTTTTTCACCTGTATGAATTCTCTGATGATTTAGTAGACCACCTTGTTGAATGAAACCCTTCCCACAAAGACTGCACTGATATGGTCTCTCTCCAGTGTGAACTCTCTGATGAACTCTAAAAGAATGTGGATGAGTAAAGCTCTTTCCACAGCTCGAGCACTGGAAAGGTTTCTCTCCAGTGTGAATTCTCTCATGTATTATCTGATTAGCTTTATGACGGAAGCATTTCTCACAGTGTGAACACTGAAAGCGTTTCTCCTCGATATGTGTAGTTTGGTGTGACTTTAGATCAGTTTGTTCTTCAGCGTGTTTCTTCTGATGAGTCTGAAGACTTCTTAAATAAGTGAATCTCTCTCCAAAGCTCGAGCACTGATAAGGTTTCTCTCCGGTATGAATTCTCTCGTGGTTTTTCAAGGCACTCATTCGAGCAAATGACATGTCACAATGAGAACATTTAAAGGGTCTTTCACCTGTATGAATTCTCTGATGATTTAGTAGGCTAGTTTGATGAGTGAAACCCTTCCCACAAAGACTGCACTGATATGGTCTCTCTCCAGTGTGAACTCTCTGATGAACTCTAAAAGAATGTGGATGAGTAAAGCTCTTTCCACAGCTCGAGCACTGGTAAGGTTTCTCTCCAGTGTGAATTCTCTCATGAATCATCTGATTAGCTTTATGACGGAAGCGTTTCTCACAGTGTGAACACTGAAAGCGTTTCTCCTCGATATGTGTAGTTTGGTGTGACTTTAGATCAGTTTGTTCTTCACTGTGTTTCTTCTGATGAGTCTGAAGAGTTCTTAAATAAGTGAATCTCTCTCCACAGCTCGAGCACTGATAAGGTTTCTCTCCGGTATGAATTCTCTTGTGGTTTTTCAAGGCACTCATTCGAGCAAATGACTTGTCACAGTGAGAACAATTAAAGGGTCTTTCCCCGGTATGAATTCTCTGATGTTTTACAAGGCCAGTTTGTTGAGTGAAACTCTTTCCACAAAGATTACAGAGATAAGGTTTCTCTCCAGTGTGAACTCTCTGGTGTCTCACTAAATTGTGTTGACTATTAAAACTCTTCCCACAAACACTGCACTGATAAGGTCTTTCTCCAGTGTGAATTCTCTCATGAGATATCTGATGAGCTTTACGATGGAAGCGTTTCTCACAGTGTGAACACTGAAAGAGTTTCTCCTCTGCATGTGTTGTTTTGTGTGACTTTAGATCAGTTTGTTCTTCAACGTGTTTCTTCTGATGAGTCTGAAGACTTACGAATCTCTTCTCACACCGTTTTTCTCCAGTGTGAATTCTCTGATGAAGAACAAGATTTGCTTTTGTGCTGAAATATTTGTCACATTCACTGCAGTGGAAAGACTTTTCACCGCTGTGTGTCCGCACGTGAACTTTCAGACGAGAAGACGAGAGAAAATTCTTCCCACACTGCTCACAGTGAAAGTGTTTCTTGTCTCTGTGCTCTTGTGAATGAAGTTTCTTCTCTTGTGAGGTAGGAAAGCTGATGTTACATCTGGTGCAGGTGAAGAGTTTCTGTTCTGTGTGTTTTCTCTCGCGTGTCTTGAAATGTCTCTGTGAACTGAATGTCTTCCCACAGGTGATGCGGGAAAGAGTTTGTGCTGTCAGTCGCTGTTTTGACGTAGAGGCCATTTCTCCATCACAACATGAATCACTCCTCTCATCTGAAAGAAACACGACAGCAAATATGAAACTACATCAGTGTTTGTTGAGAATGAGAAACTAACTTCATTGTGGTTTTCTCAAGTTACCACAAAACATATTTTATGAATAAACAACTCACATGACAGATGAAACATACCTGAAGGAATAAAATCTTCATTCTCATGTTCTTCATTCGGTTCTTCCTCTTGTGTGGGTTCTGTTTTCATCTCCATCAGTTTTCTGCAGTCCATCAGTTTGACAGAACACATCTTCAGTGGTATGGTGTTCAGGGTCTGCTGTTCTCCAGCGTTACAGACAGAACCCAGAGACTCTGTGGAGGTTTGATCAGTAGATTCATCCTGATTCAAGGTGTGATTACTGTCACACGCAGTGTCCTGAGCGTCTGTGGGGTTCGTGTCAGTATAACAGAGTAAAGTGAGGCTGGATTTCTGTTCAGAGAGTTTGTCCAGCAGTGGCTGTGGTGTGATCTGATCTCCGCTGCTCCACACTGAATCCAGAGATTCTTTGAAGCTCCCATCATTCACACGCACTGAAGATTGACTCCACAAAACCGCCGACACATCCTGACAAACACACAACACCAGCACTGGAGCTTTATATTTCATATATGTCTAATATATAATTTTAATTTCGCTTGACATGAATGATGGTATAAAAACAGTCAGAGTAATTGAGGTAAATGATGTTGAATGTGTCCAAACCTCTGTGTTGAGTTCATCTCCTCTTGTCCGCAGCTTTTCCTCCAGTAACTCCACCTCTTTCTTCAGCTGACAGATTTCTGTGATGACATCATCAATATCCAGCATAGACAGATCAGTTCCTACTGATTTACAGCACATCACATCCACCCGTGACGTCATCCTCAATATCTGAACAAAAAACCTAAAATCATTGTTTTATTATAATTTTAAATTATAGGGGCTAATTTACGACAAAATACAAAAAAAAATATATCTGCATAATCAGATGTTAGACTAAGTACTACAATATATGAACATATTCATTTAACAGATTTACACACCTCAGATTTAAACACGATATTTTTCCATTTCTTCTCGTTTCCTTTGAAACTGTGAATCACTCAAAGCATCCATCGCAAAAAAATCGAGAAAACTTTCATGTATCGTAAATATAACACAAAAGAGTCGAAATCACAGTTATTTGTAACGTTACACGCAGCGCTTAATGTTTGAATTTTTTCTTTCGTTCTTTAGTGGGTTTATCGGCGGACTAAAGAGCTGCAGAGTGACTCCTGCTGGACTGGAGACACAAGAATTCATCATCGAGATCATTTTACATTCTGTTCATCATTACCAGAATTTAATTACGTTATTGATTGCATTTTTTTACATAAATAAGTAATTTGTAACTGTACTGGAATACATATTCAAGTCACCCTCCCAGCCCTGACACTGGTTATGTCATTACACTACAGATTGATGTGATCTAATAACATTGTTGTCACTGTAGTGAAATTTAAAGGGGTGTTCTTGACAAGTGAGACAGTCAAGTAATTCTGATGTCATCCACACACTTCCAGACAAACGTATTTCATTACTTCGAGTGCATCATAATTTGAGGCTTTCACAAGTTCTCCAGTTAAATCTGCTAATATTGGACCTGGAGTGAACATGTGTCCACCAGTCACCTCACTAGATACAATAAAGAATTATATTGTGATGATTCCATGGAGAACAGTGTTTACGGATTATGAGCATGAACAACAGACAATGTAAAACAAGACTTTATTGACTAGACTAGACACATACTAATATAACATACATACGCACACATACAGTTTAGCATTGGAAGAGGTTGAAGTTGGCAGCATTTGAAATCCAGCAGATCAACAGCCTTAACCAGACCATCAGTTTCTTCATTCTAAGACATCTTTGTGAAAAGGATTCATGATGAACTGTTTAATAAGCCTCATTATGATACTTGCCCATCAAAGGAAAGAAAGTGTCCTGATGCAGTTTGTTGAGGCTTCAGTTGATCTTTAGTGGAGGTGTTGTGCCTTTTTCTTTGTTTGTAGAAAATACTCTAATGAGAACTACAGACCTGTATCACTCCTCCCCCTTCATTGCTTAAATGAGCAGTGTGGTATGTAACCAGCTCTCATCCTTTCTCACCCAGAACAACCACCTGGACAGCAACCAGTCTGGTCTCAAGACCAGTCATTCCACTGAGACTGTGCTGCTCTCTGTCAATGAAGCCCTGAGACTGGCAAGAGCTGCCTCCAAATCATCTGTACTTATCCTACTAGATCTATCTGCTGCCTTTGACACCATCAATCACCACATACGCCTGTCGACCTTCAAAGCTGTGGGTGTCGCTGGAGTGGTGCTACAATGATTCATGTCTTACCTCTCAAGTAGGTCATGTAGAGTATCCTGGAGAGGTGAGGTCTCTGAGTCCCAACATCTCGACAAAGGGGTGCCTCAGGGCTCATTGCTTGGTCCGTAGCTATTTTCTCTATACATGACATCCCTAGGCTCTGTCATTCGGAAACATGGCTTTTCCTAGCACTGCTTTGCGGATAATACACAACTCCCCCTGTCATTTCAGCCTGACGATCCGTCTGTTTCTGCAGGCCTTTAAACATGCCTAGCCGACATTTCGCTCTGGTTGAACGATCATCACCTGCAGCTGAACCTAGCAAAGACAGAACTGCTTGTAATCTCGGCCAACCCTGGCTGACGCTACCATTCACTGGAGTTTCCCAGTTGGCCTTGCAGTCAGCTACCTCACTCTGGAATCGCTTGGACTTTAACTCACGGATGTCTGTGGAATCTCTGGGTCTAACGCTGGACTGTAGCCGCTGTTCATTCCATTGGAATCTTTAGACCATACGAACTGTGACCTTTGTGTGTGCTTCATAAATATTGGATTATTCTACCTGCAATTGAGTCTGCTCCGTTGGTGAATCATGACAGATCTGCATGCTGCTACAAGATCAGCAGATTCTGTAGCCATCTTTAAGAATCAACTGAAGACACATTTCTTTAGTAAACACCTGACTGATGAGTTCAGACTTGTATCTCGTTTCTACTCATAAAAAAAAAACGTTAGTTCTGTATACTGTGATGGGCTATATGAGACCAGTTTTCTTTTACTGCACTTATGCTTTTTGTTGTGCTTTTGTTGTTCCAATTGCTTCCATTGTTTCACTCGTCTGTAAGTCGCTTTGGATAAAATCCTCTGCTAAATGACTAAATGACTAAATGTAAATGTACTCTTTCGTCACAGGTTTTGAAGCCAAAAGATGGACTTTATCATCTGGGACACCATGGGCATAATACACATCTTCTCGTAATTTATCTCGTTGGGTATAAAATCTTCTACAGAGGTTGTAGCCTGGCACATATATTAATTTGGAAAAGAGGTTCCAAAACCTATTAACAGGAAATGGATAGTTCACCTTCTAAATGAAAATGCAGTCATCATTTTATGGAGAGAAAATTGTGCTAAAACTTAACAAACAAATCCAGCGTTCTGCAAACAAAAGTAACTTAACTCAGAAACAAACAGAAAGCGTTTTACAAATACATAATGCAATTCGAGAGAAAATGCAAAGGTGTAACATATGAATGTACTGTGTTTTAGTCTCACCATTTTTGTGAGAGTTTCTCAGCTTGATTTTCTCACAAATATGACTGTGCAGATTTTCTCACGAATAACATAATTTAAATTTTCTCCCAAATGCATGTGCAACTTCCTCTTACAAAACAGCAGGTGGTGCTATTGGGAATTTTAGATTCAAACGGAAAAAGTTTTGAACATTACCTTGCATCCCACCCTTGGCAGTGCAAGAAACTGAATTAAGACAAATTTCATTCGTCAAGTTTCATTCATTTTGTCTCATTAATTTTATTGAAACTGTTAATAATAATCAGTTGCTGTTCTTAATGATAAACAAGAAATTATGCATTCGTTTTTATAAACAAATAGCGTACAACAAACCTGGATGCATTTGCAATGTTGTCCCCCCTTCCATCCCATCTCATTCTGTTGTCCTTGTTTCCCAACTGTTTATGAAAACACACTGCTTTTACAATGGTAGTTTCTTTTATTGGGATTTTGACACAATTTTGTGTCTATATAAGGGCTTGCTCTAGGCATGTGCAGGGGTGGGCTGAACCCACGTAAATGTTTGTCTTGCCCACACCATGAGAATCAAAAAGTAACACTAAAATTGTTGTATTTTCTAGTGTTTGAAATAGAAGAGATGTTGCAGGTAAGAAGTCTTGCTCATTTATATGTGGTAGGGCTGATACGTCTTCATGGCGCCGATTGGTGGATCTGATCATTAGCTGTCCTATCAGTTGATATGCGGGTGTATATATATCCCGTGTTAAAGGGGTTTTGATTCTAGTAGTCCCGCCCCTTTCTTTTGCTTCGGTGTTACATCCGGTTAATCTCTTCACAGGAGCTGAGTGCCGAAGGCGGGCGGAGTTTGGTGTGGTGGTGTTCCCCACGAGTGCTGTGGTGTGTGTGTGAGCGTGTGTACCCCGGTGTAACCAGTGTGAGGTGTGGTGTGACCTAGTGTGTCCCTAGACCCCGCTGTCAGGTCTCAGCTCCTGCTCTATCTTTGTTTGGCCTATTTTGAGGGGCTTGTTGTCTCAGGTGGCTTAGGGTGGTACTCTTCCATCCTAGTCTTTTCTTTGTTTATATTTTTATATTTCTTTATTTCCAAGTGATTGTGTGTCCGAATCTTTTTAATAAAAGTATATATATTTCTAGGCTCACGTCTCCTGCCGCTTCCTGAAGTGAACCTGTGTGCTTTAAGTTATAAGAATCTTTATTTCTGTCCCTGGCAAGTATCCAGGGTGGCGTAGTCGCTCCATTTTGTGGTCGATTGGCGTCAGGTCACATATAGGCTGACTCGCTTGGCCAGTAGAGTGGAAGCCATGATTACTGATTGCGAACCAGCCGGGTTTGATTATATGCTCCGGCTCCTCCCTAACTTTGTTTATAAAACATCATTTCACGAGTTCACCTATGCAGATAATAAAGGTTAGCAGAAGTGTAAAAGATATGTGTGTTTGGCGTAATGTCCGGGGAGCGGGCTCCGAGCTCGCCGGTTCCCTCCGAACCCGGAACACTCCCCCCGCTAGGGTGAGTGTCCCGAGCTCGGAAACGGCCGAACCCAGAGCAAACCCCCGAAGGGCGTAGAAACTAGACAACAGCCGGACAGCGCATACCCCCCAAAGGCGAGGCTAGAGGCTGCGTGGTGTGCGAGTGGGTAGTTGATGTGAGCTCTGGCGAGAGTGGATGGAACTGCGGAGGAAGGGATGACGCTCTTCATTGGGCAAGGTTCCTGCTGAAATTACTTGCTCTAACGTGGATGGTAGCTGGCCTGATGTGCTGAAATAGCTGGGTTGGAAATGGGAACTAATTCTTTTGCGTGGGAGGGTGTGAAGGCAGGGCGAGCCCCCTGTGGGGGGAAAACTGGGGTGGGGAGGCTGAGGACAGTTGTGACTGCTGCGGCATAGCACGAGGAAGAAGCACGGGCCCCTGCGGCGATACTGGGTTCAGGAAGGTGACTTGGTGAAGGAGGAATTGGATAGCGGTTGTGACTGCTAAGGCATAGCACGAGGAAGAAGCATATCTGATAGCCCACCCTTCTGCACCTTGCAGGAACTGGGCCTGGTTTATACTTAGATTTTTAAATAAGATGACGTGGGCAGTCGTGGCCTAATGGTTAAGGAATCGATTGTAAGGTTCAATTCTCAGAGCCGGCAGCGGCGGGTTAAGACTGAGGTGCCCTTGAGCAAGGCACCTTACCCCTACTTGCTCCCCGAGCGATGCAGTGATAGCTGCCCACTGCTCCGGGAGTATGTGTGTTCACCACTTGCTGTGTGTGTGTTCACTAGTCTCTGAAAGGGTTAAATGCAGAGGTCACATTTCGGGGTATGGGTCACCATATCTGACTAATCGGTCACTTTCACTTCAAGGCAGTGAAAGAGATTTCAGTATAGTATCTGCGCTCTTTCTAAGATGCGACTGGTTTTTTTTAAATGTTCTGCATTAAAAAGTTGCATGGATGCTGTCACTTTTATGATATGATGACTTTTGTCCAAATAGCAACTCGCAGATAAAAAGTATTTAACATTATGTCTAACATTTCGTTGAGGAGCTTTATGCAGTACTGTAATGATTGAAGTTTTAACACCCTGTAGTAAATGTTGTTTTCTTCACACTGCAAACAATGGAACACATTTGGTTATCGTTGCTGTTTTAAACCTCAGCCTGTGAAATTCTTGCATTCTGCAGTCAAAACATATTTATTGTAGTTGCAAAAGTGAGCAACTCGTCTGTTCTGTCGACCCTTTAGCAGAGATATTCTCTTCAGAAGTCGATGACCACTTCATCATTAGCATTGAATGCGCCTCTCGCACCCGGCTTTGGTGATAGATAAACAAATGGTAAAGAGAGGGCTGGTGAAAGGGAGTGAATGGATGCTCTGCTTGAAAAATGTAACATTATTGCGCATTAAAGTTAAAATATATATTCACAATTTTGGCAGCTGCACCAGTGAAACCATTAGGAAAACTTGTCGTATTGATTGAAAACATAGTTGCAAAATGCAATCATTTGGTCACACTCGGGCATAGAGAGTTGTCAGTTGTCTACATTATTCAGTTACCATTAGTCTATTCAGGTTTAAAATTAACGCTGCAATTTTTTTGGCTATTTGAAGCGAAATGGCCAATTTTTGCAATAACCAGACAGATCTCACCCCATCAACTTCCATAATTGGAAAAATTACTTTATCATTTCTTTTGTTCTATTTTACTCTGATGATTCTCTTTCTGTCCTCCTCCCCTATCCCGAGGCAATCACAGATTATGCCGCTCAAGTACGACCACCTTGTGTCATCCTCCTCATCTTAACTACAAACTGTCATAAGCACAAGAATTCAATAATCAGACAAACAACATAAAACAGATTAATTTCCAGTCGTAAATGAGAAAAGACATGCAGAATAATTTTTATTGGCACATAGTTCACAGAAAAAAACTGCAAGTAAAATTATTCCAGGTCATAGACGCTATGATGTTTCCAGAGCAGTTTGTTCTTCAGCGTGTTTCTTCTGATGAGTCTGAATCTTTTTCCGCAGATCGGGCACTGGTAAGGTTTCTCTCCGGTATGAATTCTCTCGTGGTTTTTCAAGACACTCATTCGAGTAAACTACTTGTCACAATGAGAACATTTAATGGGTCTTAACCTGTATGAATTCTCTGATGCCTTACCAGACCAATTTGTTGAGAGCAACTCTTCCCACAAACACTACAGAGATAAGGTCTTTCTCCAGTGTGAACTCTCTGGTGTGTCACTAAATGGTTCTGACAATTAAAACCCTTCCCACAAACACTGCAGTAATTTCTCTCCAGAGTGAATTCTCAGATGAACTCTAAAAGTACTTGGATCAGTAAAGCTCTTTCCACAGTGAGGGCACTGGTAAGGTTTCTCTCCGGTGTGAATTCTCTCGTGGTTTTTCAAGGCACCCATTTGAGCAAACGACTTGTCACAGTGAGAACATTTAAAGGGTCTTTCACCTGTATGAATTCTCTGATGATTTACTAGGCCAGCTTGATGAGTGAAATCCTTTCCACAAAGATTACAGAGATAAGGACTTTCTCCAGTGTGAACTCTCTGGTGTGTAACTAAATTATTATGTTGATTAAAACTCTTCCCACAAACACTGCACTGATAAGGTCTTTCTCCTGTGTGAGTTCTCTCATGAATTATCTGATGAGATTTATGACGGAAGCGTTTCTCACAGTGTGAACACTGAAAGAGTTTCTCCTCTGTATGTGTAGTTTTGTGTGACTTTAGATCAGTTTGTTCTTCATCGTGTTTCTTCTGATGAGTCTGAAGACTTACGAATCTCTTCTCGGACCGTTTTTCTCCAGTGTGAATTCTCTGATGAAGAACAAGATTTGCTTTGGTGCTGAAATATTTTTCACATTCACTGCAGTTGAAAGACTTTTGACCGCTGTGTGTCCGCACGTGAACTTTCAGACGAGAGAATATTCTTCCCACAGTGCTCGCAGTGAAAGTGTTTCTTGTCTCTGTGCTCTTGTGAATGAAGTTTCTTCTCTTGTGAGGAAGGAAAGCTGATTTTACATCTGGTGCAGGTGAAGAGTTTCTGTTCTGAGTGTTTTCTCTCACGTATCTTGAAATATCTCTGTGAACTGAATGTCTTCCCACAGGTGATGCGGGAAAGAGTTTGTGCTGTCAGTCGCTGTTTTGACGTAGAGGCCATTTCTCCATCACAACATGAATCACTCCTCTCATCTGAAACAAACACAACAGCAAATATGAAACTACATCAGAGCTTATTAAGAATGAGAAACAAACTTCATTGTTGTTTTCTCAAGTTACCAAAAAACATATTTTATGAATAAGCATCTCGCATGACAGATCGGACCATCCCAGCTCAGACCAAAACACCCCCAACAAAGAGCAAAGATGGACTATTTGTCTCATTAATGCTGAAGTTTCAATATTTGGTATTGAATGCTAAACTTAAATCACATGTCAGCAGTTTGAGTGCAGCTATGACACGTCAGAGGGGATCTGGCCCTCCCGGTTGAGCCTGGTTTCTCCCGAGGTTTTTTTCTCCATTAATCAATCATTGGAGTTTGGGTTCCTCGCCACAGCAGGGCAGTGTTGGCCTGCTCACCGGGAGACTGCATCTATTTATTTATTTAGAAATTATATATTAGTATGATCTTACTCGTTGTATAAATACAATGCACTGTGCTGTGTTTTACCTTTTCTGTTTTTCCTGTTTGCCCTGTAAAGCTGCTTTGAAACAATACACATTGTGAAAAGCGCTATATAAATAAACTTGAATTGAATTGAATTTAACTGATTTACAGCACATCACATCCACCCGTGACGTCATCCTCAATATCTGCACAAAAAAAAACTAAAAACATTGTTTATTATAATTCTAAATTATAGGAGCTAATTTACGACAAAATATAAATAAAAATGCATGTGTATAATCAGATGTTAGACTGTTTACTACAATATATGAACATATTCATTTAACAGATTTACACACCTCAGATTTAAACACGATATTCTTACATTTCTTCTCGTTTCCTTTGAAACTGTCAATGACTCAAAGCATCCATCGCAAAAAATCGAGAAAACTTTCATGTACCTTAAATAAAACACAAAAGAGTCGAAATCACAGTTATTTATAACGTTTCACGCAGCGCTTGATGTTTGACTTTCTTTCTTTCGTTCTTTAGTGGGTTTATCGGCGGACTAAAGAGCTGCAGAGCGACTCCTGCTGGACTGGAGACACAAGACACTCGCCACTAAATTCATCATCGAGATCATTTTACATTCTGTTCATCGTTACCAGTGTTGTGGAGAAACTGATCACATATAACTGAACTACAGTAATCAGATATACACATTTGGTTACTTGAATCCTTTACAGTTACATGAAAAAAACTAAATAATAAGATTACTTACCAACAATTAGTAAGAGATTTGATTATAAACAGGATTACT
This sequence comes from Triplophysa tibetana, assembly GCA_008369825.1. Lineage (NCBI taxonomy): Eukaryota > Metazoa > Chordata > Actinopteri > Cypriniformes > Nemacheilidae > Triplophysa > Triplophysa tibetana. The sequence continues at coordinate 5,637,404 of CM017917.1, read as the reverse complement.
ATTGTCTCTTCAATTGCACAAGGGTTAAACCATTTTGCTTTTCTCTTGATTTTATTTACACATGCTATCAGACTACATTACTTTATACTGTGGTACTTGAATTACGTTATTGATTGCATTTTTTATATAAATAAGTTATTTGTAAATATACTGGAATACATTTTTAAAGTCACCCTCCAAACCCTGACACTGGTTATGTCATCACACTACAGATTGATGTGATCTAATAACATTGTTGTCACTGTTGTGAAATTTAAAGGGTCATAAACACGCCCTCAGTCTCTTATGTGTTATTGACATATATACGTAACAACAAGAAATGTTAAATTCTCATAATAACGACATCAGAAGTGGACAGTCGAGTTGTTCTGATGTCATCCACACACTTCCAGACAAACGTATTTCATTACTTCAAGTGCATCCTAATTTGAGGCTTTCACAAATTCTCCAGTTAAATCTGCTAATATTGGACCTGGAGTGAACATGTGTCCACCAGTCACCTCACTAGATACAATAAAGAATTGTGTTGTGATGATTCCATGGAGAACAGTGCTTACGGATTATGAGCATGAACAACAACAAACAATGTAAAACAAGACTTTATTGACTAGACACATACTAATATAACATACATACGCACACATACAGTTTAGCATTGGAAGAGATTGAAGTTGGCAGCATTTGAAATCCAGCAGATCAACAGCCTGAACCAGACCATCAGTTTCTTCATTCTAAGACATCTTTGTGAAAAGGATTCATGATGAAATGTTTAATAAGCCTCATTATGATACTAGCCCATCAAAGGAAAGAAATTGTCCTGATGCAGTTTGTTGAGGCTTCAGTTGATCTTGGGTGGAGGTGTTGTGCCTTTTTCTTTGTTTGTAGAAAATACTCTTCAGTCACAAGTTTTGATGCCAAAAGATGGACTTTATTATCAGGGACACCGAAGGCAGTCGAGAGGGTTTTCAAAGGAACTAACTTCTCTTCCTTTGAGCCAACTTAAATACACATCTTCTCATTATTTATCTCATTGGGTATAAAATGTTCTACAGAGGTTGTAGGCTGGCACAGACTTAGGGGTCTGGGTCCTTGTAGAAGCGACACAGGCCAAGTGAAGCAGAAGAGACGGAACAGAAAAAGAGGACCTGAGACTATCGTCTCTTTAAACTGTAAAGATGACCCAATCAGGGGATGTCACTTTGGGAAGAAAAGTGAATTGTCTTTGTCTTCCAGTGTGGTGGTTTGTAGAGATTGGAACAACTTGAATGTGAAAAATTGACGACAGAATTTTCATATTTGGATGAACTATCCCTTTAATATCTTGATCGTGCTATTATCTTGACTAACTGAGCCTTTTTTGAATCAGTAGGATCATGTGAACTAAAGCTAAACTTTATGAAACCCATTTAAGCCTGATTGATTAGTCCGGTTCATTCAGGTCTGGTTTCAGACCTTAATTCCCGCCTTTCTAAGCCACTTTTATGAAACAGTCCTAGGGATAAAAAAACCCCACTAAAGTGTGTAGAACATTAGCATCTGTAGCACCTGACCTCTGGAATAGTCTTCCTGATACTATTCGAGGGTCAGACACACTCTCCCAGTTTAAATCTAGATTAAAAACACATCTTTTCAGTAAAGTCTACACATGATGCATGCCAGTATTATCATTACAAGTAATGAACAGCAACTACGCTGATGATTCTCTTTCTGTCCTCCTCCCCTATCCTGAGACAACCACAGATTATGCCGCTCAAGTACGACCACCTTGTGTCATCCTCCTCATCTTAACTAAAAACTGTCATAAGCACAAGAGGTTAATAATCAGACAAACAACATAAAACAGATTCATTTTCATTCGTACATGAGGAAAGACATGCACAATCATTTTTATTGGAACATAGTACACAGAAAAATACTGCAAGTAAAATTATTCCAGGTTATAGACGCTATGATGTTTCCAGAGCAGTTTTTTCTTCAGCGTGTTTCTTCTGATGAGTCTGAAGAGTTCTTAAATAAGTGAATCTCTCTCCACAGCTCGAGCACTGATAAGATTTCTCTCCGGTGTGAATTCTCTCGTGCTTTTTCAAGACACCCATTCGAGTAAACGACTTGTCACAATGAGAACATTTAAAGGGTCGTTCACCTGTATGAATTTTCTGATGACGTAGTAGAGCACTTTGAGAAGTGAAACTCTTCCCACAAACACAAACATAAGGTCTTTCTCCAGTGTGAATTCTCTCATGAATTATCAGATGAGATTCATGAGAGAAGCGTTTCTCACAGTGTGAACACTGAAAGAGTTTCTCCTCTGTATGTGTAGGTGTGACTTTAGATCAGTTTGTTCTTCAGCGTGTTTCTTCTGATGAGTCTGAAGACTTCTTAAATAAGTGAATCTCTCGCCGCAGATCGAGCACTGATAAGGTTTCTCTCCGTTATGAATTCTCTGATGTACTCTAAAAGAACTTGGCCGAGTAAAGCTCTTTCCACAATAAGGGCAGAGAAAAGGTCTTTCTCCAGTGTGAATTCTCTGGTGTCTCAGTAAATGGTTTTGACTTTTAAAACTCTTCCCACAAACACTGCACTGATAAGGTCTCTCTCCAGTGTGAACTCTCTGGTGTCTCACTAAATGGCTTTGACTTTTAAAACTCTTCCCACAAAGACTGCACTGATAAGGTTTCTCTCCAGTGTGAATTCTCTGGTGACTCAGTAAATGGCTTTGACTTTTAAAACTCTTCCCACAAACACTGCACTGATAAGGTTTCTCTCCAGTGTGAATTCTCTCATGAATCATCCGATTAGCTTTACGATGGAAGCGTTTCTCACAGTGTGAACACTGGAAGAGTTTCTCCTCTGTATGTGTTGTTTTGTGTGACTTTAGATCAGTTTGTTCTTCATCGTGTTTCTTCTGATGAGTCTGGAGACTTCTTAAATAAGTGAATCTCTCTCCGCAGCTCGAGCACTGGTAAGGTTTCTCTCCTGTATGAATTCTCTGATGTACTCTAAAAGAACTTGGCCGAGTAAAGCTCTTTCCACAATAAGGGCAGAGAAAAGGTCTTTCTCCAGTGTGAATTCTCTGGTGACTCAGTAAATGGTTTTGACTTTTAAAACTCTTCCCACAAACACTGCACTGATAAGGTCTCTCTCCAGAGTGAATTCTCTCATGAATCATCCGATTAGCTTTACGATGGAAGCGTTTCTCACAGTGTGAACACTGGAAGAGTTTCTCCTCCGTATGTGTTGTTTTGTGTGACTTTAGATCAGTTTGTTCTTCATCGTGTTTCTTCTGATGAGTCTGGAACCTTCTAAAATAAGTGAATCTCTCTCCGCAGCTCGAGCACTGATAAGGTTTCTCTCCTGTATGAATTCTCTCGTGGTTTTTCAAGGCACTCATTCGAGCAAATGACTTGTCACAGTGAGAACAATTAAAGGGTCTTTCCCCGGTATGAATTCTATGATGTTTTACAAGGCCAGCTTGATGAGTGAAACCCTTCCCACAAAGATTACAGAGATAAGGTCTTTCTCCAGTGTGAACTCTCTGGTGTGTCACTAAATTGTGTTGACTATTAAAACTCTTCCCACAAACACTGCACTGATAAGGTCTTTCTCCAGTGTGAACCCTCTGGTGTCTCACTAAATGACTATGTTGATTAAAACTCTTCCCACAAACACTGCACTGATAAGGTCTTTCTCCAGTGTGAACCCTCTGGTGTCTCACTAAATGACTATGTTGATTAAAACTCTTCCCACAAACACTGCAGTGATAAGGTTTCTCTCCAGTGTGAATTCTCTCATGTATTATCTGATTAGCTTTTTGATGGAAGCGTTTCTCACAGTGTGAACACTGAAAAAGTTTCTCCTCTGTATGTGTTGTTTTGTGTGACTTTAGATCAGTTTGTTCTTCAGCGTGTTTCTTCTGATGAGTCTGAAGACTTATGAATGTCTTCTCACACCGTTTTTCTCCAGTGTGAATTCTCTGATGAAGAACAAGATTTGCTTTGGTGCTGAAATATTTATCACATTCACTGCAGTGGAAAGACTTTTCAACGCTGTGTGTCCGCACGTGAACTTTCAGACGAGAAGACGAGCGAAAATTCTTCCCACACTGCTCACAGTGAAAGTGTTTCTTGTCTCTGTGCTCTTGTGAATGAAGTTTCTTCTCTTGTGAGGTAGAAAAGCTGATGTCACATCTGGTGCAGGTGAAGAGTTTCTGTTCTGTGTGTTTTCTCTCACGTGTCTTGAAACGTCTCTGTGAACTGAATGTCTTCTCCCAGGTGTTGCGGGAAAGAGTTTGTGCTGTCAGTCGCTGTTTTGACGTAGAGGCCATTTCTCCATCACAACATGAATCACTCCTCTCATCTGAAACAAACACGACAGCATTAAGAAGAAGCTTAAACAAATATGAAACTACATCAGTGTTTATTGAGCATGAGAAACTAACTTCATTGTGGTTTTCAAGTTACCAAAAAACATATTTTATGAATTAGCATCTCGCATGACAAATTAAACATACCTGAAGGAATACAATCATCATTCTCATGTTCTTCAGTCGGTTCTTCCTCTGATTTGGGTTCTGTTTTTATTTCCAGACTGACTGAAGGAACCAAATCCTCATGATTCTCCTCTTCATCAGTTTGATCTTTCTCTGCTGTGGGTTCGGTTTTCATCTCCATCAGTTTCCTGCAGTCCATCAGTTTGACAGAACACATCTTCAGTGGTATGGTGTTCAGGGTCTGCTGTTCTCCAGCGTTACAGACAAAACCCAGAGACTCTGTAGAGGTTTGATCAGTAGATTCATCCTGATTCAAGGTGTGATTACTGTCACACGCAGTGTCCTGAGCGTCTGTGGGGTTTGTGTCAGTATAACAGAGTAAAGTGAGGCTGGATTTCTGTTCAGAGAGTTTGTCCAGCAATGAACTCACACACACTGAAGATTGACTCCACAAAACCGCCGACACTTCCTGACAAACACACAACACCAACACTGGAGCTTTATATTTCATATATGATAAAAGTTTGATGGCATGAAAACAGTCAGAAGTGATGTTAATGGAAAATTATGTTGAATGTGTCCAAACCTCTGTGTTGAGTTCATCTCCTCTTGTCCGCAGCTTTTCCTCCAGTAACTCCACCTCTTTCTTCAGCTGACAGATTTCTGTGATGAAATCATCAATATCCAGCATAGACAGATCAGTTCCTACTGATTTACAGCGCATCACATCCACCTGTGACGTCATCCTCAACACCTGAACAAATAAAAACTAAAATTATTATTTTATTATAATTATAAATAAGAGGGGTAAGTTACGACAAAATATTAAAAAAATAAGCATGTATATAATCAGATGTTAGACTACGTACTTCAATATATGAACATCTTCATTTAACAGATTTACACACCTCAGATTTAAACACGATATTCTTACATTTCTTCTCGTTTCCTTTGAAACTGTCAATGACTCAAAGCATCCATCGCAAAAAATCGAGAAAACTTTCATGTACCGTAAATAAAACACAAAAGCGTCGAAATCACAGTTATTTATAACGTTACACGCAGCGCTTGATGTTTGACTTTCTTTCGTTCTTTAGTGGGTTTATCGGCGGACTAAAGAGCTGCAGAGCGACTCCTGCTGGATTGGAGACACAAGACACTCGCCACTAAATTCATCATCGAGATCATTTTACATTCTGTTCATCATTACCAGTGTTGTGGAGAAACTGATCACATATAACTGAACAACAGTAATCAGATATACACATTTGGTAACTTGAATCCTTTACAGCTACATAAAAAAAACTAAATAATAAGATTACGGTTACCAACAATTAGTAAATGTTTTTATTATAAACAGGATTACAATTGTCTCTTCAATTGCACAAGGGTTAAACTATTTTGCTTTTCTCTCGATTTTATTTACACGTGTGACCCAAAAGTGATCCAAAAGCTATCAGACTACATTACTTTATACTGTGATACTTACGTTATTGATTGCATTTTTTATATAAATAAGTAATTTGTAAATATACTGAAATACATTTTTAAAGTCAACCTCCAAACCCTGACACTGGTTATGTCATTACACTACAGATTGATGTGATCTAATAACATTGTTGTCACCGTAGTGATGTTTAAAGGGGTGTATTACAGATTCTCCAGTTAAATCTGCTAATATTGGACCTAGAGTGAACATGTGTCCACCAGTCACCTCACTATAGATACAATAAAGAATTATATTGTGATGATTCCATAGAGAACAGTGTTTACGGATTATGAGCATGAACAACAGACAATGTAAAACAAGACTTTATTGACTAGACTAGACACATACTAATATAACATACATACGCACACACAGAGCTTAGCATTGGTAGAGGTTGAAGTTGGCAGCATTTGAAATCCAGCAGATCAACAGCCTGAACCAGACCATCAGTTTCTTCATTCTAAGACATCTTTGTGAAAAGGATTCATGATGAACTGTTTAATAAGCCTCATTATGATACTTGCCCATCAAAGGAAAGAAAGTGTCCTGATGCAGTTTGTTGAGGCTTCAGTTGATCTTTAGTGGAGGTGTTGTGCCTTTTTATTTGTTTGTAGAAAATACTTTAGAGAGAACTACAGACCGGTATCACGCCTCCCCCTTAATTGCTTAAATGAGCAGTGTGGTATGTAACCAGCTCTCATCCTTTCTCACCCAGAACAACCACCTGGACAGCAACCAGTCTGGTCTCAAGACCAGTCATTCCACTGAGACTGTGTTACTCTCTGTCAATGAAGCCCTGAGACTGGTAAGAGCTGCCTCCAAATCATCTGTACTTATCCTACTAGATCTATCTGCTGCCTTTGACACCATCAAACACCACATACTCCTGTCGTCCTTCAAAGCTATAGGTGTCGCTGGAGTGGTGCTCCAACATCTCGACACAGGGGTGCCTCAGGGCTCAGTGCTTGGTCCGTAGCTATTATCTATAAACAGTACATGACATCCCTAGGCTCTGTCATTCGGAAACATGGCATTTCCTAGCACCGCTATGCGGATAATACACAACTCCCCCTGTCATTTCAGCCTGACGATCCGGCTGTTTCCGCAGTTATTTATGCATGCCTAAGCAAAATTTCGCTCTGGTTGAACTAGGGCTGCAACTAACGATTATTTTAATAATCGATTAACCTTTAGATAATTTTTTTCGATTAATCGATGAATCGGATTAAAAAAAGCATTAATTTACAAACCTTTATTTAAAAAACAGAACTAAAATAGAGAAAGGAAGTACCCATACATTTTGGTCCTTGAACATCCCCGAGCTGTTATAATAATAATAAAATAAAAATGGACTAACACAAAAACATACACGTGTATGCTTTACATATGCCAAATATATGGACGTTTTTTTTAAATACACTGCCACCTGAGCTGCCAGAACAATAAAAAATTTATAAAAATAAATAACAATACAAATCAGAAAATTTAACAGGATTTATTTGAATGTCAGAACTTGTTCTCTACACTACACTGCAGACGCACACACTCGCAGATGCACAAACTCTCACACTGACACACACACACACACTCTCTCTATCAAGTTCAATTGAAGCTTATTCATTAAATTATTACCATCATTGTAGTAAGTGCAAGGTTCATTTATACACCACATTTAAAGACAGCTTAAGATGTCCAAGTGCTATAAAAGAACTTTAAAATTAAATTAAAAAGTACAAATATATTTGTCATTAATAACCCTTATGAGACAAAGCACAGAATAAACACTTTTCTAACTTAGTAGTTTTGTCCTGTTGTCAGTTCAAATATCATAAAAATTTAAATCAAGATATATTTACTAGAAACATGAAATAGCATAAGATATTATGTCTTATTTTCTTAAAAAAAACACATCAAAATGTAGTGATTCTTTTCTTTATAACAAGCAAAATTATGTGCCAATGGGGTGAGAAATCTCAAACAGAGGTTTTAAGCATCACATAATTTTCTCATGACATTTTTCTTGTCCAGTAATCTTGATTTAAGATTTTTAGATATTTGGACTGGAAACGAGACAAAATGACTAATTAGAAAACCTATTTTTCCAGTGTTGCTAAACAGATTGAAAAATTAATGGTCCAAAAAAGGCGAGTGAATAAAAACGTGACTTTAGTCTTGCCATGCAAAGTGCACAGTAACTATATCACCCCTGCTTTACTAGTGTTATTAACGAGCTAACGCTAACTTGTCACGCTTGTCAAGCTGGATAACGAGTAAACACCAGCACAAGGGACATTACGATCCTCACTTCAAAACGGAACAAAAGTAGGATTCTGTATAGTGACTTAACCTGCTGTTGAACTCCCTTCCTCATCATCAAAGACTCACACATGTTTGCGTTTCAGGTGCTGGATCATTGCCGTGTTGCTCCCGTGCCATGCCATGTCGCTTTTGCATATTTTGCAGTTAACGCACTTTTTCTGTTTATTTAGTGTGAAATGCTTCCATACCTTGAATGTCTTGGTTCGCGTGGATTTCACAGCCCCCGCCATGTATCCGCTCGTTTTATTTTATTTTTGCTCCGCCCTGTCTATGAGGCGCCGAAATCTGCTAGCATCAGTGCGCGAGAGAGACAGACTGTGTTCACTCCGCTCCGCGCTAAAAAAATTTTTTAATAATCAAATGTCTCCGCGTCGCGCGACACAACGAATCGATTATGAAATTCGTTGCCAATTCTTTTAGTAATCGATTTTTATCGATTTAATCGATTCGTTGTTGCAGCCCTAGGTTGAACGATCATCACCTGCAGCTGAACCTCGCAAAAACAGAACTGCTTGTAATCTCGGCCGACACAAAGATTCATCACAACTTTTCCATTCAGCTGGCTCATCATCCATCACATCTTGCAGAACGGCAAGAAACCTGGGAGTGATCGACGATCAGCTTAACTTCACTGATCAAATTGCCAGCACCATCCGGTCCTGTAGATTCATCCTCTACAATATTGGGAAAATTAGACCTTTTCGATCTGAGTATACTACGCAAGTCCTAGTCCAGGCTCTTGTTCTATCAAGACTGGACTACTGCAATGGGCTACTGGCTGGACTACCAGCTTGTGTAACAGAGGCAAGCTAGTGTAGAGCTGTGCAGTATGTAAACGACCGGTTCGAGGCCCGCCTGGAGCAGGTGTGGTTCGTTCCGGTTACACTTGCACAACCAAACCTCTGAAGATGATCCAGAATGCAGCAGCAAGACTGGTCTTCAATGAACCGAAGAATTCACAAGTCACTCCTCTCTTCAATAAGTGACATAGTCTCCCTTTAGTAGCTCCGATCAGATTCAGATTCCTCTGCTTCTGGCCTTCAAGACCACCACTGATTAGGAATCCTCTTATTTTCACTTGCTACTGCAGACTTATATACCCACTTGAATCCTATGCTCTGCAAACGAATGACGTCTTGCGGCGCCATCCCAAAAAGGTAAAAAATCACTCTCGCCTTCCTTCTCGGGATCGGTTCCACATTTCTGGAATGATCTGTGTTGTGATCCCGGTCCTACGGCTGGACATCCGATCTCCCGACTCTAGAGATTCATCTGGTCCTCCGCCTCTCCGATGGCGCTTCCGAACGCTGGCTGACGCTACCGTACACTTGGGTTTCACAGTTGGCCTTGCAGTCAGCTACCTCCCTCTGGAATCGCTGGGACTTTAACTCACGGAAGTCTATGGAATCTCTGGGTCTAACGCTGGACAGTTGCCTGTGTTCATGCCATAGGAATCTTTAGACCATACGAACTGTGACCTTTGTGTATGCTTAATAAATATTGGATTATTCTACCTGCAATTGAGTCTGCTCCGTTGGTGAATCATGACAGATCTGCATGCTGCTACAAGATCAGCAGATTCTTTAGCCATCTTTAAGAATCATCTGAAAACACATTTCTTAAGTGAACACCTGACTGATGAGTTCAGACTTGTATCTCTTTTCCACTCATAAAAAAAACATTAGTTCTGTATACTGTGTTGGGCTATATAAGACCAGTTTTCTTTTATTGCACTTATGGTTTTTGTTGTGCTCATGTTGTTTCAATTGCTTCCATTGTTTCCCTCGTCTGTAAGTCGCTTTGGATAAAAGCCTCTGCTAAATGACTAAATGTAAATGTACTCTTTAGTCACAGGTTTTGAAGCCAAAAGATGGACTTTATTATCAGGAACACCATGGGCATAATACACATCTTCTCATTATTTATCTCGTTGGGTATAAAATCTTCTAGAGAGGTTGTAGCCTGGCACATATATTAATTTGGAAAAGAGGTTCCAAAACCTATTAACAGGAAATGAATAGTTCACCTTCTAAATGAAAATGCAGTCATCATTTTATGGAGAGAAAATTGTGCTAAAACTTAACAAACAAATCCAGCGTTCTGCAAACAAATGCAACCTTTTTTGCAAAAGCAACTTAACTCAGAAACAAACAGAAAGCGTTTTACAAATACATAATGGAATTCGAGAGAAAATGCAAAGGTGTAACATATGAATGTACTGTGTTTAAGTCTCACCTCTTTATGAGATTTTTTCAGCTTGATTTTCTCACAAATATGACTGTTCAGATTTTTTCCAAAATAACATAATTTAAATTTTCTCCCAAATGCATGTGCAACTTCCTCTTACAAAACAGCAGGTGGTGCTATTGGGAATTTTAGATTCAAACGGAAAAAGTTTTGAACAATCCCTTGCATCCCACCCTCGCCAGTGCAAGAAACTGAATTAAGACAAATTTCATTCGTCAAGTTTCATTCATTTTGTCTCACTAAATTTATTGAAACTGTTAATAATAATCAGTTGCTGTTCTTAATGATAAACAAGAAATGATGCATTTGTTTTAATAAACAAATAGTGTACAACAAACCTGGATGCATTTGCAATGTTGTCACCCCTTCCATCCCATCTCATTCTGTTGTCCTTGTTTCCCAACTGTTTATGAAAACACACTGCTTTCACAATGGTAGTTTCTTATATTGGGATTTTGACACACTTTTGTGTCTATATAAGGGCTTGCTCTAGGCATAAGCAGGGGTGGGCTGAACCCACCTAAATGTTTGTCTTGCCCACACCATGAGAATCAAAAAGTAACACTAAAATTGCTGTATTTTCTATTGGCTGAAAACAACATCACTGTTCAATTCACTGCTGTGGCTTTGAAACAGAGAAGCATACAGGTGGAAGCAAAATACTCTACAAAGGAATTTTAGACGCACTACACACTGCACAAAATTAATTCTGCTGTAAAATCAGAAACCTATATTAATTTTTGTGGTCTTGTTTTGTGCTGATAACAAACAGCTATTATTTGCTTGCAATATATAGGCTAGATTTTTACCTATCGACTTTCAGTAATGACTGAAAGATCCATCTTCCGAAGCTCCCGCTTCCACAATAAATCTGTGTCTCTCCATCTCAACACCCCAATTCACGCTGCAGGGGGAAGGGAAACATTCATTGTGCAGTGTAATCAGATTAATTCATTAAACGAAATTAAACAGAAATCAGTGATCGTCTAGTGATGGGGAATGTTCTTAGCCAGCTTTCTTTTTTAGGATTCTATTTATGTCCAGTTAACAAAATCGCCTTATTTAGGACGTAAAACATCAATCAAATTAAATGCACTCTTACTATATAAAAGGCAATAATCAACAATAATTATTTTTTGTTTTAAACCGCAGTCTTCTTTAATGAATGCCTGATTTTTTCATATTTATAACATCATAAATCCTGCATGGATTGCGGTCATAATGTAGTATTGAATTCTAACAATCGCAATGCACAAGAGTGACAGTCAACAGCAATATGAAAGACCGAGTCAGGGTTATTTTATAAAACACATTTTTTTCATAATACGTGTACAAACATTAGTCTTGTTTTGTTTAAAACTAAATAAAAACTTGTTTTTTTGTGATGCTTCATTTTAAAGATGCAGATCATCTTTTCTGCTGTTATCTCCAGTTCATTTTCTGCAAATAAAGGCAAATACAAAAGTACATGAAATTTGGGAGAAAAGTTCACAGAAATAAACTAAAAATACAATTTTACCCAAACACATTCTTATCAGAAAAAAGGAAAATACTTTTGAAATGGTCTCTTAATTTATATACTGTCTGTGTGGTTGGGGTATATGCCCACCCAGGAAATCTGATAGCCCACCCTTCTGCACCTTGCAGGAACTGGGCCTGGTTTATACTTAGATTTTTAAATAAGATGACGTGGGTAGTCGTGGCCTAATGGTTAAGGAGTCGATTGTAAGGTTCAATTCTCAGAGCCGGCAGCGGCGGGTTAAGACTGATGTGCCCTTGAGCAAGGCACCTTACCCCTACTTGCTCCCCGAGCGATGCAGTGATAGCTGCCCACTGCTCCGGGAGTTGCTGTGTGTGTGTTCACTACTCTCTGAAAGGGTTAAATGCAGAGGTCACATTTCGAGGTATGGGTCACCATATCTGACTAATCAGTCACTTTCACTTGAAGGCAGTGAAAGAGATTTCAGTATAGTATCTGCTCTCTTTCTGAGATGCGACTGGTTTTTAAAAAAAATTCTGCATTAAAAAGTTGCATGAATGCTGTCACTTTTATGATATAAAGACCTTTGTCCAAATAGCAACTCACAGATAAAAAGTATTTAACATTATGTCTAACATTTCATCGAGGAGCTTTATGCAGTACTGTAAAGCTTAAAGTTTAAACACCTTGTTGTAAATGTTGTTTTCTTCACACTGCAAACAATGGAACACATTTGGTTATCGTTGCTGTTTTTAACCTCAGCCTGAGAAATTCTTGCATTCTGCAGTTAAAACATATTTATTGTAGTTGCAAAAGTGAGCAACTCGTCTGTTCTGTCGACCCTTTAGCAGAGATATTCTTTTCAGAAGTCGATGACCACTTCATCATTAGCATTGAATGCGCCTCTCGCACCCGGCTTTGGTGATAGATAAACAAATGGCAAAGGGAGGGCTGGTGAAAGGGAGTGGCTGGATGTTCTGCTTGAAAAATGTAACATTATTGCGCATTAAAGTTAAAATATATATTCACAATTTTGGCAGCTGCACCAGTGCAACCATTAGGAAAACTTGTCGTATTGACTGAAAAAAACATAGTTGCAAAATGCAACCATTTGGTCAAAATCTAGTCTCGGGCATAGAGAGTAGAGAGTTGTCAGTTGTCTACAATGTTCAGTTGCCATTAGTCTATTCGGGTTTAAAATTAACGCTGCAATTTTTTTGGCTATTTGAAGCGAAATGGCCAATTTTTGCAATAACCAGACAGATCTCACCCCCATCAACTTCCATAATTGAAAAATTACTTTACCATTTCTTTTGTTCTATATTACGCTGATGATTCTCTTTCTGCCCTCCTCCCCTATCCCAAGGCAATCACAGTTTATGCAGCTCAAGTACAACCACCTTGTGTCATCCTCCTCATCTTAACTACAAACTATCATAAGCACAAGAAGTTAATAATCAGACAAACAACATAAAACAGATTCATTTTAATTTCATACATGAGAAAAGACATTAAGGATAATTTCACTTGGCACATAATACACAGAAAAATACTGTGAGTAAAATTAGGGCAAGAGTTAGGATAAGAGTTGTGTTGTTTGGTGTGACTTTAGATCAGTTTGTTCTTCAGCGTGTTTCTTCTGATGAGTCTGAAGAGTTCTTAAATAAGTGAATCTCTCTCCGCAGCTCGAGCACTGATAAGGTTTCTCTCCAGTGTGAATTCTCTCATGTATTATCTGATTAGCTTTATGACGGAAGAGTTTCTCACAGTGTGAACACTGAAAGCGTTTCTCCTCGATATGTGTAGTTTTGTGTGACTTTAGATCAGTTTGTTCTTCAGCGTGTTTCTTCTGATGAGTCTGAAGAGTTCTTAAATAAGCGAATCTCTCACCGCAGCTCGAGCACTGATAAGGTTTCTCTCCGGTGTGAATTCTTAGATGACCTCTTAAAGTACTTGGATCCGTAAAGCTCTTTCCACAGTGAGGGCAGTGGTAAGGTTTCTCTCCAGTGTGAATTCTCAGATGACCTCTTAAAGTACTTGGATCCGTAAAGCTTTTTCCACAGCGAGGGCAGTGGTAAGGTTTCTCTCCGGTGTGAATTCTCTCATGTATTATCTGACCAGCTTTACGATGGAAGCGTTTCTCACAGTGTGAACACTGAAAGAGTTTCTCCTCGATATGTGTAGTTTTGTGTGACTTTAGATCAGTTTGTTCTTCATTGTGTTTCTTCTGATGAGTCTGAAGACTTACGAATCTCTTCTCACACAGTTTTTCTCCAGTGTGAATTCTCTGATGAAGAACAAGATTTGCTTTGGTGCTGAAATATTTGTCACATTCACTGCAGTGGAAAGACTTTTCACCACTGTGTGTCCGCACGTGAACTTTCAGACGAGAAGACGAGAGAAAATTCTTCCCAAACTGCTCACAGTGAAAGTGTTTCTTGTCTCTGTGCTCTTGTGAATGAAGATTCTTCTCTTGTGAGGTAGAAAAGCTGATGTCACATCTGGTGCAGGTGAAGAGTTTCTGGTCTGTGTGTTTTCTCTCACGTGTCTTCAAATGTCTCTGTGAACTGAATGTCTTCCCACAGGTGATGCGGGAAAGAGTTTGTGCTGTCAGTCGCTGTTTTGACGTAGAGGCCATTTCTCCATCACAACATGAATCACTCCTCTCATCTGAAAGAAACACGACAGCAAATATGAAACTACATCAGTGTTTATTGAGCATGAGAAACTAACTTCATTGTGGTTTTCTCAAGTTACCAAAAAACATACTTTATGAATAAGCAACTCGCATGACAGATGAAACATACCTGAAGGAATAAAATCATCATTCTCATGTTCTTCAGTCGGTTCTTCCTCTGATTTGGGTTCTGTTTTTATTTCCAGACTGACAGAAGGAACAAAATCCTCATGATTCTCCTCTTCATCAGTTTGATCTTTCTCTGGTGTGGGTTCTGTTTTCATCTCCATCAGTTTCCTGCAGTCCATCAGTTTGACAGAACACATCTTCAGTGGTATGGTGTTCAGGGTCTGCTGTTCTCCAGCGTTACAGACAGAAGCCAGAGACTCTGTGGAGGTTTGATCAGTAGATTCATCCTGATTCAAGGTGTGATTACTGTCACACGCAGTGTCCTGAGCGTCTGTGGGGTTTGTGTCAGTATAACAGAGTAAAGTGAGGCTGGATTTCTGTTCAGAGAGTTTGTCCAACAGTGGTTGTGGTGTGATCTGATCTCTGCTGCTCCACACTGAATCCAGAGATTCTTTTTAGCTCGCATCATTCACACGCACTGAAGATTGACTCCACAAAACTGCAGACACATCCTGACAAACACACAACACCAGCACTGGAGCTTTATATTTCATGTATGTGTGGTATGTTATTTTAATCTAATTTGACTAGAATGATGGTATAAAAACAGTCAGAGTAATTGAGGTTAATGATGTTGAATGTGTCCAAACCTCTGTGTTGAGTTCATCTCCTCTTGTTCTCAGCTTTTCTCCAGTAACTCCACCTCTTTCTTCAGCTGACAGATTTCTGTGATGAAATCATCAATATCCAGCATAGACAGATCAGTTCCTACTGATTTACAGCACATCACATCCATCTGTGACGTCATCCTCAACATCTAAACAAATAAAAACCTAAAATCATTATTTTATTATAATTATAAATGACAGGAGATAACTTACGACAATATATAAAAAAATAATAATGTATATAATCAGATGTTAGACTACGTACTAGAATATATGAACATCTTCATCTAACAGATTTACACACCTCAGATTTAAACACGATATTCTCAAATTTCTTCTCGTTTCCTTTGAAACTGTCAATGACTCAAAGCGTCGAACGCAAAGGATCGAGAAAACCTTCATGTACCGTAAATATAACACAAAAGAGTCAAAATCACAGTTATTTATAACGTTACACGCAGCGCTTGATGTTTGACTTTCTTTCTTTCGTTCTTTAGTGGGTTTATCGGCGGACTAAAGAGCTGCAGAGCGACTCCTGCTGGACTGGAGACACAAGACACTCGCCACTAAATTCATCATCGAGATCATTTTACATTCTGTTCATCATTACCAGTGTTGTGGAGAAACTGATCACATATAACTGAACAACAGTAATCAGATATACACATTTGGTAACTTGAATCCTTTACAGTTACATGAAAAAAAACGAAATAAAAAGAATACGGTTACCAACAATAGTAAAAGATTTGATTATAAACAGGATTACGATTGTCTCTTCAATTGCACAAGGGTTAAACCATTTTGCTTTTCTCTTGATTTTATTTACACATGTGACCCAGAAGTGATCCAAAAGCTATCAGACTACATTACTTTATACTGTCATACTTGAATTACGTTATTGATTGCATTTGATTATATAAGTAAATTATAACAGTACTGGAATACATTTTTAAAGTCACCCTCCCAACCCTGACACTGGTTATGTCATCACACTAAAGATTGATGTGATCTAATAACATTGTTGTCACTGTAGTGAAATTTAAAGGGTCATAAACAAGCCCACAGTCTCTTATGTGTTATTGACAAATATACATAGCTACAAGAAATGTTACATTCTCATAATAACGACATCAGAAGTGGACAGTCGAGTAGTTCTGATGTCATCCACACACTTCCAGACAAACGTATTTCATTACTTCAAGTAATTCATAATTTGAGGCTTTCACAAATTCTCCAGTTAAATCTGCAAATATTGGACCAAGAGTGAACATGTGTCCACCAGTCACCTCACTATAGATACAATAAAGAATTCTGTTGTGATGAATCCATAGAGAACAGAGTTTACGGATTATGAGCATGAACAACATGCAACTTAAAACAAGACTTTATTGACTAGACACATAATATAACACATATGTAGACACACATACTAGACTAGACACATACTAATATAACATACATATGCACACTGTTGGACTTTCAGCCGTCCTGCATATTCAAAAATTGAAGGAAGATGATTTCCAATAAAATGAGGTTTATTAACCAGATCACAAAAAATTAGTGGTGGGCATAGATTAATTTTTTTAATCTAGATTAATCTAGATTAAAATGGCTCATTTGAATTCTGCCGAAGGCATTCAGAATATGTGTGTTACCCAAATAATGACTAAAAGTAAGTCTTTGAGAACGGGTTTCTCAAGCCAGGTGGCGCATTAGAGAAGGGGCTCATCTCCTGTTTCCAAAATGCATCACAAACTACTTGAGAAAGCTGTTCTACTATGATAATTTGTGATGAAAATTAAATTATGTTCAATAAGATTTACTTGTGTTTACTTCCGCATTAGCTAAGGGATGCTTTGAGTTTAGGTGGTACTTGAGACTGGAAGAGCTCCTACATTACATTTACATTTAGTCATTTAGCAGACGCTTTTATCCAAAGCGACTTACAAAGAGTTAGGGAGCAACAAGCGATATGTCATACAGGAGCCATAATACATTAGGTGCCAATACAAAGTTATTGGTTTCAACTAAAGCTAGACCACTACCTGTTGAGAGAAAGTTTTTTTTTTTAAACTAACTGTATGTAAACCAATTTCGTACAGTAAACCAATTCCACATTGCACAAGGTGCAAACAAGCTTAGTCTTGTCGAGGTTTCCATTGGGAAGCGTCTTAAAAATAAATGTTCCCTGAAGCAACCCGGCGGCTTCATAGCTGCATCCATGTTAGTACGTCACGTTTGATCTGGTCATTTCACAGTAACGTTATGTTGTGTTCAGACCAAACACGAGTGATGTACATGTTAAGTCAATGCAAAGAGGCGATAGACCTACTTGCTGCGCGAATCGCGCGAATGAAGCCCTGGTTATGAGATGATGAGGCGGCGCGAATGACGCGAATCACGCGAGTTGAAAAATCTCGTTCTCTTCCCCTACAGTGACATTAATCTATGTATACATCCGCGCTAAAATATCAAAGTGAAAGTCATCAAAGCTTGTGTAGTATAGACCCAGCTCCCAACCCGACTTTGAGAATAGATTAACGGCGACATTTTTTTTATCGCGCGATAAGAGTCTCACTGCGTTAACGCCGTTAACGGCCCACCACTACAAAAAATACAGCATGCTGGGTTGTTAGACGAACACTCCTCTGTCCTCTCAAAAACCAACAACCCCCAAAGTACATAGTCACACAATATATATATGGTATGTCACGACGATCTCTCTTCCACCAATCATCAACTTCTGCTTTGTCCTTTTGGTTCCTGCAAAACATTCCTGAAAAACAACATACCACATACCTCCCCCACCCTTCTACAGATACTCACATTTCCTGTTGCAAGCACATTGATATCCCACACAGTTTTTCACTGTTTTCACAGTGCAGATTATATGATGAATGAATGTATGACAAAACCTTACTGTCTAACTACAGACCTATATCAAATCTTCCTCTTATAGGCAAGATCATTGAAAAGGTTGTCTTCAATCAGCTGACCAAATTTTTGAACTCAAATGGCTACCTGGACAATTATCAGTCTGGTTTCCGTCAGCATCATAGCACAGAGACAGTGCTCATAAAGATAATTAATGATATTCGATTGAATTCTGATTCAGGCAAAATATCAGTTCTGGTTTTACTAGATCTCAGTGCTGCCTTTGACACAGTAGATCACACCATACTCCTAAATAGGCTGGAAAACTGGGTAGGGCTTTCTGGATTGGTACTTAAATGGTTTGGGTCATACCTTAAAGGGAGAGTGTGGAGTACAAGAAATGAGAAGACAAGAGACGAAGTCGCGTCGAGTCCGCTTAGTATCCACTTTAATATATCTCACTCCGAACAGCGAGTGAGATCAAAAACAACAACACACG
The DNA here is from genome assembly GCA_008369825.1 of Triplophysa tibetana. Lineage (NCBI taxonomy): Eukaryota > Metazoa > Chordata > Actinopteri > Cypriniformes > Nemacheilidae > Triplophysa > Triplophysa tibetana. The sequence goes on along the minus strand of CM017917.1, from coordinate 5,618,533 downwards.
TGAAAACCGGAACAACACTGAACTAACTCCTCCCTCCCTTAAAGGTACAGTACCCTGGTGAATGTCTCATAATAAACATAATACTTGTGGTTCGCCACACAGGCCCCCCCAGAATTCACCTCAACAAAACATAGGACTCTATACATAATAACAAAACAGAACAGATTTGACAGTTTTTTGGTAAGTCAACGTATAGTAGGGCGAATAAGGCGGCCATAAAGGCTTCGCTTAACAGGAGAAGGGCGAAGGGGCAGGGCAGGGGCCGAGGCTGCCGAAGGGGGGCGCCCTCGCCGTGGGGGCTGGGCCAGCTGAAGTGGTGCACCAATATCCAGATGAGCAGGCTTGAGACGGTCTATTGCCACCCGCTCAGGCCTGCCCCCCATATCCACGACGAAGTTCTTAGACCCCCCCACCAGGACACGGAAGGGTCCATCGTAGGGGGGCTGCAGCGGGGTACGATGGCCATTGTGGCGGATGAACACATACTTGGCCGACAGTAAATCCTTGGGCACGTAGGACTTTGGGAGGCCATGGTGAGATGTGGGAATAGGAACAAAAGCATCAGCAATGTCCCGGGACCCAGCACGATGAGAGGCCACCGACCACCGGGCCGCGGCATCAGGAAGAAATTCCCCCGGAACGCGCAAAGGCTGTCCGTACACCAGCTCGGCTGATGAGGCTTGAAGATCTTCTTTTGGGGCAGAGCGAAGGCCAAGCATGACCCATGGGAGGCGGTCAGCCCAGTCGCAGCTCGTAAGGCTGGCCCTAAGCGCGGCCTTCATGTCCCGATGAAATGTCCTTCATGTCCGCTCACAAAGTCCATTGCTCTGTGGGTTATAGGCCGTGGTACGGTGGACCTTCACCCCTAGGACCTCGGCAACCGCAGTCCAAAGCTCCGATGTGAACTGTGGACCTCGGTCCGAGGAGAGGTCGGATGGTGTGCCAAAACGGGCCACCCAAGACATAATGAACGCCCGGGCCACGTCAGCTGAAGTAATTGAAGACAGGGGAACCACTTCAGGCCATCTGGTGGTCCTGTCCACCATGGTGAGGAGGTAGGTGTAACAACGGGAGGGGGGAAGTGGGCCCACCAGGTCCACATTCACATGATCAAAACGTCTCTCTGGCACTTTGAACGGTGCCAAAGGGGCCTTGGTATGCCGGGTCACCTTTGCTCGCTGGCACGCCACACAGGCAGCAGCCCAGGCCCTGACGTCCCTCCGCAGGCCTGGCCAGACAAACTTGGCCCCCACCAGCTTTGTAGAGGCCTTCACCCCTGGGTGGGAAAGGCTGTGGATGGCGTCAAAAACCTTACGCCTCCAGCCAGCAGGTACCATAGGGCGCGGTTGTCCAGTGGAGACATCGCAGAGGAGTGTAGCGTTGGCCGTGTCAAAAACCACATCCTCCATGAGCAACGCTGTGGGGGCCGTCCTGTAGGCTTGCACCTCACCGTCCGTGGTCTGATTCACAGCCATCGTAGCGTAGTCAATGCCTAAATGGACGGACCCAGCAACAGCCCGGGAAAGGCAGTCTGCGACGAAATTGTCTTTACCGGCCACATGCTGAATGTCAGTGGTAAATTCGGAGATGGCAGAGAGCTGACGCTGCTGTCGACCAGACCATGGTTCTGAAGACTTCGCCATTGCAAACGTCAGTGGTTTGTGGTCAACGAAAGCAGTGAAACGCCGGCCCTCTAACAAGAAACGGAAATGACGGGTGGCGAGGAAAAGACCCAGGAGCTCCCTGTCAAAGGTGCTGTATTTCCTCTCGTTGTCCCGGAGCTTCCTGCTGAAAAAGGCCAGCGGGTGCCAGGCTCCCCCTACCCACTGTTCACACACAGCCCCCACGGTGTAATCAGAAGCGTCCGAAGTAAGAGCAACAGGGGCGGTCGGAGACGGGTGCTCCAGCAGAGCAGCGTTGGCCAGCGCGGTTTTGGCAGCATCAAAGGCATGAGTCATCTCTGGGGACCAATCCAACCCCGCAAGGCGTCGTATAAGGGTCGAATGAGTTGAGCCGGATGGGGAAGGAAACGGTTGTAGAAGTTCACCATACCCAGAAACTCCTGCAAGGACTTCACAGTCCGTGGGCGTGGGAAACTGGCGATGGTGTCCACCTTGGCAGGGAGGGGAACGGCCCCTAGCGGGGTGACGTGGTGGCCGGGAAAGTAATGGACGACCGGCCAAACTCACACTTAGCCGGGTTGAGGATGAGACCATGCTCATTGAGCCGGCCGAATAGCTGCCTGAGATGTGTCAGGTGGGCGTCTGCGGACGCGCTGGCCACGAGAATGTCGTCCAAGTAAACAAATAAGAAGGGCATGTCCCTCAGCACAGAGTCCATAAGGCGCTGAAACGTCTGCGCTGCACCCTTGAGGCCGAAAGGCATCCGCAGGAATTCAAAAAGGCCAAAGGGTGTGATGACTGCTGTTTTGGGGACATCCCGCGGGTGGACCGGCACCTGGTGGTAACCGCGCACCAGGTCCACCTTCGAAAAGATAGTGGCGCCAGCTAGGTGGGCAGAGAAATCCTGTATGTGTGGCACTGGGTAGCGGTCGGGGGTGGTGGCGTTGTTCAGGCGATGGAAATCACCACAGGGACGCCAACCGCCATCAGCCTTAGTCACCATGTGTAGGGGGGAGGCCCACGGGCTGTTAGAGCGGCGCACGATGCCAAGGTGCTCCATGTTAGTGAACTCCTCCCTGGCGATCGCAAGCTTGGCAGAGTCGAGGCGCCGGGCTCGTGCATAGACTGGGGGGCCAAATGTGGTGATGTAGTGCTCCACGCCATGCTTGGCCACCGCCGATGAAAACGTGGGCGTGGTGATGTCGGGGAACTCAGCAAGCAGGCGTTGATATAAGTCCCCGGTGGCAAGTGTGTTCGACAGACAAAGCGCCCCCACCCCTCCAAGCGTGCAGGGGTACGAAGCAAAAGACAGGGCGTCGATAAGGCGGCAGTTTGTAACATCCACCAACAGACGGTAAGCGCAGAGGAAATCCGCCCCCAGGAGCGACGTAGATACAGCGGCCATTACGAAATCCCAGCCGAAACGCCGCCCGCCAAAACACACTTTCACATACCTCGTGCCATAGGTACGAATGGGTGTGCCGTTGGCGGCGTCCATTGGGGGGCCATGCCCGCCAGCCATAGTGTCTACAGGCGTTGCGGGGAGAATGCTGCGTTGAGCCCCCGAATCGACCAGCAGCCGCCGGCCGGACAAGGTGTCAGTGATGAATAACAGCTTGCAGTCACGGCCAGCGCCCATAGCTGTTAATGAGCGCTGGCCCTGGCTTTTCCCAGGGCTCTAAAACTGCAAGGCTGGCGACACTGCTTGGCCTTAGCCCCAAACCTGGAATGGTAATAACACCACCCGTCCTCACGCTGTCGGCGGGCGTCACGGCGGCTTCAGTGTCCTGGTCGTCCTCCGGGGAGCCAAGCGCGGCAGACATGTGCTGGGGAGGCAACAGTGCATGGACAAACTGCTGCCGGTTGGCAAGAAAAATCCTGTCTGCCTCCACAGCCAGCGCCCGATAGTCTCTGGAGGAAGGGAGGGTTGAACTGGCCAGCGCAGTGCGTACGGGTACCGGAAGCTGCCGCAGAAATATGTGCGCGAAAAGGAACGAAGGATCCGCCGCGCCAAGAACAGCTAACATCCTCTCCATTAACTCAGATGGCTTGCTGTCGCCAAGGCGGTTCAGAGACAGCAGGCGGTCTGCTTTCTCCAGCTCCGACAGCTCAAAAAGTTGCAACAAGAACGTTTTGAGTGCGTTGTATTTACCGTCAACCGGAGGAACCTCTAACAGCGCCATAGCCCTGGCTGTCGTCGAGGCATCCAAGGCCGCTACTACGTGGAAATATTTTGTAACGTCCTGTGTTATTCCTCTCAGCTGGAACTGAGCCTCGATGTGTTAAAACCACGGGCGTGGGTTGTGCTGCCAAAAGTCCGGTAATTTGACGGTGGCGGCGCAGGTAGCACCGACATTAGCCGCGCCGCTAGCAGCAGCATTTTCACTACCGTCGTGTTGCGACATAATTCAGCCGTATCCTACACGCGTCGGGGTCACCAAATGTGGAGTACAAGAAATGAGGAGACTAGAGACGAAGTTGCGTCGAGTCCGCTTAGTATCCACTTTAATATATCTCACTCCGAACAGCGAGTGAGATCAAAAACAACAACACACGTGAAAACCGGAACAACACTGAACTAACTCCTCCCTCCCTTAAAGGTACAGTACCCTGGTGAATGTCTCATAATAAACATAATACTTGTGGTTCGCCACAAGAGGTTACTATGTGAACATAGGCAACCATAAATCTGACTGGACACCCATGACTTGTGGTGTTCCACAGGGCTCAATTCTAGCTCCGCTCCTCTTCAACCTGTATATGCTCCCACTTGGCCAAATAATGAAAAAGTACCAAATTGCCTACCACACCTATGCAGACGACACTCAGATCTACCTAGCCCTCTCACCCAATGACTACAGGCCTATTGACTCTCTTTGCCAATGCATTGATGAAATTAACAGATGGATGTGTCAAAACTTCCTTCAGTTAAATAAAAACAAAACTGAAGTCATTGTTTTTGGTAACAAGGATGAAACTGACAAGGTAAACACATACCTTGACTTAAGAGGTCTAAAGACACAAAGCAAGGTAAAAAATCTTGGGGTCATTTTGGAGTCTGACCTTAGTTTCAGCAGTCATGTCAAAGCAATAAGCAAATCAGCCTACTACCATCTCAGAAACATAGCCAGAATCAGATGTTTTGTCTCAAGCCAAGATTTAGAGAAACTAGTTCATGCTTTCATCACCAGCAGGGTGGATTACTGTAATGGACTCCTTACAGGTCTTCCCAAAAAGACCATCAGACAGCTGCAGCTCATACAGAACGCTGCTGCCAGGATTCTGACCGGAACCAAAAAATCTGAGCATATCACTCCAATCCTCAGGTCCTTACACTGGTTACCAGTTACTTTTAGAATCAACTTCAAAGTATTATTAATTGTCTATAAATCACTCAATGGTCTAGGACCCAAATACATCTCAGATATGTTCATTGAATATAAACCAATCAGACTTCTCAGATCATCAGGATCAAGTCAGTTAGAGATAACAAGGGTTCACTCAAAACAGGGCGAGTCAGCGTTTAGCCATTACGCCACTCGTAGCTGGAATCTGCTTCCAGATGACATCAGACATTCACCAACAGTAGATACTTTTAAGTCCAGATTAAAAACACACTTGTTGTGCATTCACAACCTGAGCACTGTGCTACTTTACATCAACTGCACTTCTATTTCTAATTTATTTTTATTTTGCTCTTATTCTTTTTATATACTGTATACACTCACATTTTTAATCAATTTTATTGCTGTTTTATTGGTTTAAATAATTTGCATTTTAAATATACGTTTTATTCTTTCTGTCAATCATTTTATGTAAAGCACTTTGAATTGCACTTGTGTATGAAATGTGCTATATAAATAAACTTGCCTTGCCTTGCCTTGCCTTGCCTATGAAACAAAAATATATCTTCACACCATAAAAAAATATGTAATAAAATATGTAATAACAACAGTAATATCCCTCAACACATACAGTTTAGCATTGGAAGAGGTTGAAGTTGGCAGCATTTGAAATCCAGCAGATCAACAGCCTGAACCAGACCATCAGTTTCTTCATTCTAAGACATCTTTGTGAAAAGGATTCATGATGAAATGTTTAATAAGCCTCATTATGATACTTCCCCATCAAAGGAAAGAAAGTGTCCTGATGCAGTTTGTTGAGGCTTCAGTTGATCTTGGGTGGAGGTGTTGTGCCTTTTTCTTTGTTTGTAGAACATTTTCTTCAGTCACAAGTTTTGATGCCAAAAGATGGACTTTATTATCAGGGACACCAAGGGCAGTGGAGAGGGTTTGCAAAGGAACTGACTTCTCTATCTTTGGGCCAGCTTAAATAAACATCTTCTCATTATTTATCTCATTGGGTGTAAAATCTTCTACAGAGGTTGTAGCCTGACAAAGACTAAGGGGTCTGGGTCCTTGTAGAAGCGACACAGGCCGAGTGAAGCGGAAGAGAGGGAACAGAAAAAGAGGACCGGAGACTATTGTCTCTTTAAACTTTAAAGATGACCCAACCAGGGGATGTCAGTTTGGTAAGAAAAGTGAATTGTTTTTGTCTTCCAGTGTGGTGGTTTGTAGAGATTTGGAACAACTCGAATGTGAATAATTGACGACAGAATTTTCATATTTGGGTGAACTATCCCTTTAATATCTTGATCGTGCTATTATCTTGACTAACTGAGCCTCGTTTGAATCAGTAGGATCATGTGAACTAAAGCTAAACTTTATGAAACCCATTTAAGCCTGATTGATTAGTCCAGTTCATTCAGGTCTGGTTTTGGACCTTAATTCCCGCTTTTCTAAGTGACTTTTATGAAACAGCCCTCAGGATAAATAAACCCTCTATAGTGTCTAGAGCATTCTCATCTGTAGCACCTGACCTCTGGAATAGTCTTCCTGATACTGTTCGAGGGTCAGACACACTCTCCCAGTTTAAATCTAGATTGAAAACACATCTTCCCAGTAAAATCTACACATGATGCATTCCAGTATTATCTTTAAAAGTAATGAACAGCAGCTACGCTGATGATTCTCTTTCTGTCCTCCTCCCCTATCCTGAGACAACCACAGATTATGCCGCTCAAGTACGACCACTTTATGTCATCCTCCTCATCTTAACTACAAACTGTCATAAGCACAAGAAGTTAATAATCAGACAAACAACATAAAACAGATTCATTTTTTTTATTCGTACATGAGAAAAGACATGCAGAATAATTTTTATTGGCACATAGTACGCAGAAAATACTGTGAGTAAAATTGTTCCAGGTTATAGACGCTACAATGTTTCCAGAGCAGTTTGTTCTTCAGCGTGTTTCTTCTGATGAGTCTGAAGACTTCTTAAATAAGTGAATCTCTCGCAGCAGATCGAGCACTGATAAGGTTTCTCTCTGGTATGAATTCTCTGATGTACTCTAAAAGAACTTGGCTGAGTAAAGCTCTTTCCACAATAAGGGCAGAGAAAAGGTCTTTCTCCAGTGTGAATTCTCTCATGAATTATCTGATTAGCTTTTTTACGGAAGCGTTTCTCACAGTGTGAACACTGAAAGCGTTTCTCCTCTGTATGTGTAGTTTGGTGTGACTTTAGATCAGTTTGTTCTTCAGCGTGTTTCTTCTGATGAGTCTGAAGAGTTCTTAAAAAAGTGAATCTCTTTCCGCAGCTCGAGCACTGATAAGGTTTCTCTCCGGTATGAATTCTCTCGTGGTTTTTCAAGGCACTCATTCGAGCAAATGACTTGTCACAATGAGAACATTTAAAGGGTTTTTCACCTGTATGAATTCTCTGATGATTTAGTAGACCAGTTTGATGAGTGAAACCCTTCCCACAAAGACTGCATTGATGTGGTTTCTCTCCAGTGTGAATTCTCTGATGAACTCTAAAAGAACTTGGATGAGAAAAGCTCTTTCCACAGCTCGAGCACTGGTAAGGTTTCTCTCCAGTGTGAATTCTCTCATGAATCATCCGATTAGCTTTATAACGGAAGCGTTTCTCACAGTGTGAACACTGAAAGCGTTTCTCCTCGATATGTGTAGTTTGGTGTGACTTTAGATCAGTTTGTTCTTCAGCGTGTTTCTTCTGATGAGTCTGAAGACTTTTAAAATAGGAAAATCTCTCTCCACAGATCGAGCACTGATAAGGTTTCAATCCAATATGAATTCTTTCGTGGTTTTTCAAGGCACTCATTTGTGCAAACGACTTGTCACAATGAGAACATTTAAAGGGTCTTTCACCTGTATGTATTCTCTCATGTTTTACTAGGCCAGTCTGTTGAGTGAAACCCTTTCCACAAAGATTACAGAGATAAGGTCTTTCTCCAGTGTGAATTATCTTGTGTCTCACTAAATTGTGTTGACTATTAAAACTCTTCCCACAAACACTGCACTGATAAGGTTTCTCTCCAGTGTGAATTCTCAGATGAACTCTTAAAGTACTTTGATTGGTAAAGCTCTTTCCACAGTGAGGGCAGTGATAAGGTCTTTCACCAGTGTCAATTCTCTCATGAGTTATCTGATGAGATTTAAGATGGAAGCGTTTCTCACATTGTGAACACTGAAACAGTTTCTCCTCGGTATGTGTTGTTTGTTGTGACTTAAGATCAGTTTGTTCTTCATTGTGTTTCTTCTGATGAGTCTGAAGACCTACGAATCTCTTCTCACACCGTTTTTCTCCAGTGTGAATTCTCTGATGAAGAACAAGATTTGCTTTGGTGCTGAAACATTTGTCACATTCACTGCAGTGGAAAGACTTTTCACCGCTGTGTGTCCGCACGTGAACTTTCAGACGAGAAGACGAGAGAAAATTCTTCCCACACTGCTCACAGTGAAAGTGTTTCTTGTCTCTGTGCTCTTGTGAATGAAGTTTCTTGTCTTGTGAGGTAGAAAAGCTGATGTTACATCTGGTGCAGGTGAAGAGTTTCTGTTCCGTGTGTTTTCTCTCACGTGTCTTGAAATGTCTCTGTGAACTGAATGTCTTCCCACAGGTGATGCGGGAAAGAGTTTGTGCTGTCAGTTGCTGTTTTGACGTAGAGGCCATTTCTCCATCACAACATGAATCACTCCTCTCATCTGAAACAAACACAACAGCAAATATGAAACTATATCAGTGTTTATTGAGAATGCGAAACAAACTTCTTTGTGGTTTTCTCAAGTTACCAAAAAACATATTTTATGAATAAGCGTCTCGCATGACAGATGAAATATACCTGAAGGAATAAAATCATCATTCTCATGTTCTTCAGTCGCTTCTTCCTCTGATTTGGGTTCTGTTTTTATTTCCAGACTGACAGAAGGAACAAAATCCTCATGATTCTCCTTTTCATCAGTTTGATCTTTTTCTGGTGTGGGTTCTGTTTTCATCTCCATCAGTTTCCTGCAGTCCATCAGTTTGACAGAACACATCTTCAGTGGTATGGTGTTCAGGGTCTGCTGTTCTCCAGCGTTACACACAGAACCCAGAGACTCTGTGGAGGTTTGATCAGTAGATTCATCCTGATTCAAGGTGTGATTACTGGCAGTGTCCTGAGCGTCTGTGGGGTTTGTGTCAGTATAACAGAGTAAAGTTAGGCTGGATCTCTGTTCAGAGAGTTTGTCCAGCAGTGGCTGTGGTGTGATCTGATCTCCGCTGCTCCACACTGAATCCAGAGATTCTTTGAAGCTCCCATCATTCACACGCACAGAAGATTGACTCCACAAAACCACCGACACATCCTGACAAACACACAACACCAGCACTGGAGCTTTATATTTCATGCATGTGTGATATGTTATTTTAATTTAGTTTGACAGTAATGACGGCATAAAAACAGTCAGAGTAATTGAGGTAAATGATGTTGAATGTGTCCAAACCTCTGTGTTGAGTTCATCTCCTCTTGTCCGCAGCTTTTCCTCAAGTAACTCCACCTCTTTCTTCAGCTGACAGATTTCTGTGATGACATCATCAATATCCAGCATAGACAGATCAGTTCCTACTGATTTACAGCACATCACATCCACCCCTGACGTCATCCTCAATATCTGAACAAATAAAAACCTAAAATCATTATTTTATTATAATTATAAATGACAGGGGATAACTTACGACAAAATATAAAAAAAATAATCATGTATATAATCAGATGTTAGACTACGTACTACAATATATGAACATCTTCATTTAACAGATTTACACACCTCAGATTTAAACACGATATTCTCAAATTTCTTCTCTTTTGCTTTGAAACTGTCAATGACTCAAAGCGTCCAACGCAAAAAATCCAGAAAGCCTTCAAGTACCGTAAATATAACACAAAAGAGTCGAAATCACAGTTATTTATAACGTTACACGCAGCGCTTGATGTTTGACTTTCTTTCTTTCGTTCTTTAGTGGGTTTATCGGCGGACTAAAGAGCTGCAGAGCGACTCCTGCTGGACTGGAGACACAAGACACTCGCCACTAAATTCATCATCGAGATCATTTTCAGAAGTGGACAGTCGAGTAATTCTGATGTCGTCCACACACTTCCAGCCAAACGTATTTTATTACTTCAAGTTTATCATAATTTGAGGCTTTCACAAATTCTCCAGTTAATTCTGCTAATATTAGACCTAGAGTGAACATATGTCCACCAGTCACCTCACTAGATACAATAAAGAATTCTGTTGTGATGAATCCATGGAGAACAGAGCTTACGGATTATGAGGATCAACTACAAACAATGTAAAACAAGACTTTATTGACTAGACTAGACACAAACTAATATAACACATACGCACACATATTTTAGCATTGGAAGAGGTTGAAGTTGGCAGCATTTGAAATCCAGCAGATCAACAGCCTGAACCAGACCATCAGTTTCTTCATTCTAAGACATCTTTGTGAAAAGGATTCATGATGAACTGTTTAATAAGCCTCATTATGATACTTCCCCATCAAAGGAAAGAAAGTGTCCTGATGCAGTTTGTTGAGGCTTCAGTTGATCTTCGGTGGAGGTGTTGTGCCTTTTTCTTTGTTTGTAGAAAATACTCTAGAGAGAACTACAGACCTGTATCACTCCTCCCCCTTCATTGATTAAACTCATGGGCGTGTGGTATATAAGCAGCTCTCATCCTTTCTCACCCAGAACAACCACCTGGGCAGCAACCAGTCTGGTCTCAAGACCAGTCATTCCACTGAGGCTGCGCTGCTCTCTGCCCTGAGACTGGCTGGAGCTGCCTCCAAATGATCCGTACTTATCCTACTAGATCTTGATGTGGCAAAAGTTGATTTTGCCGTTCAAAAAATCTCTCAGACAAAGTGAGATGTTCCCAGAGCATCTGAAAATCCAGTGCCTTCCAGCCTACAGTTATAGCAAAACTTCTGAGAGGATTACTCCTCAAAAACTAATCAGGTAAATTCACGTTATCTCTTATTTTCGTCATCTAATGCTTTTGATCTGCCACGTTTATTTCGTAGGCAACAAGTTACGTATCTAACGGTGGTTCGCTCGTAATTGTCTTTTTTTCAAAACATATTTAAATTCTGTGGGGCCAAAATTTAAATTCTTATGAAGTCATCAAAAACTGGAGGATCATGCCCAATAAACAGTGGAAAAGTACCCGAGGTTACGAGAGAACAACATGTCACAAACTTTCAGGCCTCTGGTTTTTAGGCCTCAGAAACATCGCTGGATTTTACATTGTTACAAGTGCTCAAATGTGCTCTAAACATGCTTAAAATGACATAAAGTGCATTCATGTGAATAATCATTGAACAGATATACCGATTATAGCATCAAATCATTAAATCATCATCACAAACTAATTTGTATGCAATTATTTTTAGTTAAATGTGTTCTCAGATGTTTCCACTGATACACATGTCAACTTACATTCCTACTGTTCCTATGAATACTTCTGAATACTTTTTAGGTATAAAAGAATGAATAATTTATATAATCCTCACTCCGCACCTGCACAGCACAAGGTTATCATGACCTGTTTGTAGATTGTAGTCATAGAAACGGGCGGAACATGCCCAATTTTGGTCCTCGGGTATGATTGGGGCCAGAACAAGTCTTCTTAATACTGTTTAGTTATTTCTTGTCCACCACAATTACATAATGGTCATCATGACCTGCTTCCCTTTGCAAAACTCAATGTAGATTGTTGTCATAGTAACGAGCTCAATATGCCACAATTTGGTCCTCGGGTATGACTCGGGGCAGAACATGTCTTCTTAATACTGTTTAGGTATTTCTCAGGAATATAATAACTGTGGTGTGCTGAAGAACAGTGCATGTAAAATACATCTAAATAGGTATTTACATTTATGCATTTGGCAGATGCTTTTATCCAAAGCAACTTAAATTGAAATATCCTATACATTTATTCATAGGTATGTGCAATCCCCTGGGATCAAAGCCTCAACCTTGCGTTGTTAACGCAATGCTCTTACCACTGAGCTACAGGAAAACTACATAATGTAAAGGTATATAAGTAATGTGGTGAAGACCAGTCCCCAGTGTATGTAAAATATATCTAAATATGTCTTGTTTGTGCCCAAAATCACTCAGAAATTACACAACAATCTATCTGCTGCCTTACACACCGTCAAACACCACATTCTCCTGTCGACCTTCAAGGCTATGGGTGTCGCTGGAGTGGTGCTACAATGATTCAGGTCTTACCTCACAGGTAGGTCATTTAGAGTATTCTGGAGAGGTGAGGTCTCTGAGTCCCAACATCTCGACAAAGGGGTGCCTCAGGGCTCAGTGCTTGGTCCGTTGCTATTTTCTAATGACATGACATCCCCAGGCTCTGTAATTCGGAAACATGGCTTTTCCTAGCACTGCTATGCGGATAATACACAACTCCCCATGTTATTTCAGCCTGACGATCTGTCTGTTTCTGCAGGCCTTTAAACATGCCTAGCCGACATTTCACTCTGGTTGAACGATCATCACCTGCAGCTGAACCTTGCAAAGACAGAACTGCTTGTAATCTTGGGCAACCCTGGCTGATGCTACCATTCACTGGAGTTTCCCAGTTGGCCTTGCAGTCAGCTACCTCCCTCTGGAATCGCTGGGACTTTAACTCACGGAAGTCTATGGAATCTCTGGGTCTAACGCCGGATTGTTGCCTGTATTCATGCCGTAGGAATTTTTAAACCTTACGAACTGTGACCTTTGTGTGTGCTTACTAAATATTTGATTATTCTACCTGCAATTGAGTCTGCTCCGTTGGTGAATCATGACAGAGCTGAATGCTGCAACAAGATCAGCAAATTCTGTAGCCATCTTTAAGAATCATCTGAAAACACATTTCTTAAGTGAACACCTGACTGATCAGTTCAGACTTGTATCTCTTTTCTGCTCATAAAAAAAACGTTAGTTCTGTATACTGTGTTGGGCTATATGAGACCAGTTTTCTTTTATTGCACTTATGCTTTTTGTTGTCCTCATGTTGTTCCAATTGCTTCCATTGTTTCCCTCATCTGTAAGTCGCTTTGGATAAAATCCTCTGCTAAATGACTAAATGTAAATGTACTCTTTAGTCACAGGTTTTGATGCCAAAAGATGGACTTTATTATCAGGGACACCAAGGGCATAATACACATCTTCTCCTTATTTATCTCGTTGGGTATAAAATCTTCAACAGAGGTTGTAGCCTGGCACCGAATTAGGGGTCCGGGTCCTTGTAGAAACGACACAGGCCAGAGATGGAAACAGAAAAAGAGGACCATAGACCAGAAGAGACTAATGTCTCTTTAAACTGTTAGGGTGACCCAATCAATGGATGGCACTTTTGGAAGAAAGGTGAACTGTCTTTGTCTTCCAGCAATACGGTTTGGATGAGGAAGTTGATTGAAAGTTCAATAAGAAACTTGTAGTAATTTGGAAAAGAGATAACACAACCTGACAAACATTAACATGATAGGAATAGTTCACCTTCAAAATGAAAATGCAGTCATCATTTTATGAAGAGAAAATTGTGCTAAAACTTAACAAACAAATCCACCGTTTTGCAAAAGTAACTTAACTCAGAAACAAACAGAAAGCGTTTTACAAATACATAATGTAATTCGAGAGAAAATGCAAAGGTGTAACATATGAATGTACTGTGTTTAAGTCTCACCTTTTTATGAGATTTTCTCAGCTTGATTTTCTCACAAATATGACTGTTCAGATTTTCTCACAAATAACATCTTCTAGATTTTCTCACAAATGCATGTGCAACTTCCTCTTACAAAACAGCAGCTGGTGCTATTGGGATTTTTAGTTTCAATAGGAAGAAGCCTTGAACAATCCCTTGCATCCCGCCCTTGCCAGTACAAGAAAATGAATTAAGTTTCATTCATATAGTCTCATTAAATTTATTGAAACTGTTAATAATAATCAGTTGCTGTTCTTAATGATAATCAAGAAATTATGCATTTGTTTTAATAAACAAATAGCGTACAACAAACCTGTATGCATTTGCAATGTTGTCACCCTTTCCACCCCATCTCATTCTGTTGTCCTTGTTTACCAACTGTTTGCGTTCACAAAACACACTGGTTTTACAATGATAGTTTCTAGTGAAATTCTTGCATTCTGCAGTCAAAACATATTTATTTTAGTTGGAAAGGGAGCGATTTACTCGTCTGTTCTGTTGATCCTTTAGCAGAAATATTCTCTTCAGAAGTCGAAGACCACTTCGTCATTAGCATTGAATACGCATCTCGCACCCGGCTTTGGTGATAGATAAACAAATGGCAAAGGGAGGCTGGTGAAAGGGAGTGGCTGGATGCTGTGCTTGTAAAATACAACATTAATCGCATCAAATTTTAAATATATATTCATGATTTTGGCAGCTGCACCAGTGCAACCATTAAGAAAAACTGGTCGCTTTGAATGATAACAGTTGCAAAATGCAACCATTTGGTCACACTCGGGCATAGAGAGTAGAGAGTTGTCAGTTGTCTACAATGTTCAGTTGCAATTAGTCTATTTAGGTTGAAAATTAATGCTTCTTTTTTTTTGGCTATTTCAAGCGAAATTGCCAATTTTTGCCATAACCAGACAGATCTCACCCCCAACGACTTCCATAATTGAAAAATTACTTTATCATTTCTTTTGTTCTATTAAACACCGAAATAGACGTGTTGAAGAATGTAGGACAGTAAACAGTTCTGGGGCACTTTTGACAAGCATTGTACTTTTTCCTACTATGGCAGTCAATGGGGCAAAATCGGTCTGTTATAAGCATTCTTACAAATATCTTTCTCCGTATTCATCAGAACAAATACATTTATGCAGATTTGGAACAACTTGAAGGTGAGTAAATGATGTCAGAATTTTCATGTTTGGGTGAATTATCCCTTTAATATCTTGTGCGTGCTATTATCTTGACTAACTAAAATTACATCTTTTCAGTAAAGTCTTCACATGATGCATTCCAGTATTATCATTAAAAGTAATGAACAGCAGCTACGCTGATGATTCTCTTTCTGTCCTCCTCCCCTATCCTGAGACAACCACAGATTATGCAGCTCAAGTACGACCACTTTGTGTCATCCTCCTCATCTTAACTACAAACTGTCATAAGCACAAGAGGTTAATAATCAGACCAACAACATATAACAGATTAATTTTCATTCCTATATGAGGAAAGACATGCAGAACAATATTTATTGGAACATAGTACACAGAAAAATACTGTGAGTAAAATTATTCCAGGTTATAGACGCTATGATGTTTCCAGAGCAGTTTGTACTTCAGCGTGTTTCTTCTGATGAGTCTGAAGACTTTTTGAATAAGTGAATCTCTCTCCACAGATCGAGCACTGATAAGGTTTCTCTCCGGTATGAATTCTCTCGTGGTTTTTCAAGACACCCATTCGAGCAAACGACTTGTCACAATGAGAACATTTAAAGGGTCTTTCACCTGTATGAATTCTCTGATGTCTTACTAGGCCAGCTTGTTGAGTGAAACTCTTCCCACAAACATTACAGAGATATGGTCTTTCTCCAGTGTGAACTCTCTGGTGTCTCACTAAATGGTTTTGACTATTAAAACCCTTCCCACAAACACTGCAGTGATAAGGTTTCTCTCCAGTGTGAATTCTCAGATGAACTCTTAAAGCACTTGGATCAGTGTATCTCTCACCGCAGCTCGAGCACTGATAAGGTTTCTCTCCAGTGTGAATTCTCTCGTGGTTTTTCAAGACACCCATTCGAGTAAACGACTTGTCACAATGAGAACATTGAAAGGGTCTTTCACCTGTATGAATTCTTTGATGCCTTACCAGGCCAATTTGTTGAGTGAAACTCTTCCCACAAACATTACAGAGATAAGGTTTCTCTCCAGTGTGAACTCTCTGGTGTCTCACTAAATGGTTTTGACTATTAAAACCCTTCCCACAAACACTGCAGTGATAAGGTTTCTCTCCGGTGTGAATTCTCAGATGGATTCTTAAAGTACTTGGATCAGTAAAGCTCTTTCCACAGTGAGGGCAGTGGAATGGTCTTTCACCAGTGTGAACTCTCTCATGAGTTATGAGACTAGATTTATGATGGAAGTTTTTCTCACAGTGTGAACACTGAAAGAGTTTCTGCACGGTTTGTGTTGTTTGGTGTGACTTTAAATCAGTTTGTTCTTCTGCGTGTTTCTTCTGATGAGTCTGAAAATTTCCAAAATAAGTGAATCTCTCTCCACAGGTTGTGCACTGGTAAGGTTTCTCTCCGGTGTGAATTCTCTCATGAATTTTCAGATGAGATTTATGAGAGAAGCTATTCTCACAGTGTGAACACTGAAAGCGTTTCTCCTCGATATGTGCAGTTTGGTGTATCTTTAGATCAGTTTGTTCTTCACCGTGTTTCCTCTGATGAGTGTGAAGATTTCCAAAATAAGTGAATCTCTCTCCGCAGCTCGAGCACTGATAAGGTTTCTCTCCAGTGTGAATTCTCTCGTGGGTTTTCAAGACACTCATTCGAGCAAACGACTTGTCACAGTGAGAACATTTAAAGGGTCTTTCACCTGTATGAAGTCTATGATGATTTAGTAGACCAGTTTGTTGAGTGAAACCCTTTCCACAAACATTACAGAGATAAGGTCTTTCTCCAGTGTGAACTCTCCTGTGTCTCACTAAATTGTGTTGACTATTAAAACTCTTCCCACAAACACTGCACTGGTAAGGTTTCTCTCCAGTTTGGTGTGACTTTAGATCAGTTTGTTCTTTATTGTGTTTCTTCTGATGAGTCTGAAGACCTACGAATCTATTCTCACACCGTTTTTCTCCAGTGTGAATTCTCTGATGAAGAACAAGATTTGCTTTGCTGCTGAAATATTTGTCACATTCACTGCAGTGGAAAGACTTTTCACCGCTGTGTGTCCGCACGTGAACTTTCAGACGAGAAGACGAGAGAAAATTCTTCCCACACTGCTCACAGTGAAAGTGTTTCTTGTCTCTGTGCTCTTGTGAATGAAGTTTCTTCTCTTGTGAGGTAGAAAAGCTGATGTCACATCTGGTGCAGGTGAAGAGTTTCTGTTCTGTGTGTTTTCTCTCATGTGTCTTGAAATGTCTCTGTGAACTGAATGTCTTCCCACAGGTGATGCGGGAAAGAGTTTGTTCTGTCAGTCGCTGTTTTGACGTAGAGGCCATTTCTCCATCACAACATGAATCACTCCTCTCATCTGAAAGAAACACGACAGCAAATATGAAACTACATCAGTGTTTATTGAGAATGAGAAACTAACTTCATTGTGGTTTTCTCAAGTTACCAAAAACATATTTTATGAATAAGCAACTCACATGACAGATGAAACATACCTGAAGGAATAAAATCATCATTCTCATGTTCTTCAGTCGGTTCTTCCTCTGATTTGGGTTCTGTTTTTATTTCCAGACAGACTGAAGGAACAAAATCCTCATGATTCTCCTCTTCATCAGTTTGATCTTTCTCTGGTGTGGGTTCTGTTTTCATCTCCATCAGTTTCCTGCAGTCCATCAGTTTGACAGAACACATCTTCAGTGGTATGGTGTTCAGGGTCTGCTGTTCTCCAGCGTTACACACAGAACCCAGAGACTCTGTGGAGGTTTGATCAGTAGATTCATCCTGATTCAAGGTGTGATTACTGTCACACGCAGTGTCCTGAGCGTCTGTGGGGTTTGTGTCAGTATAACAGAGTAAAGTGAGGCTGGATTTCTGTTCAGAGAGTTTGTCCAGCAGTGGCTGTGGTGTGATCTGATCTCTGCTGCTGCACACTGAATCCAGAGATTCTTTGAAGCTCCCATCATTCACACGCACTGAAGATTGACTCCACAAAACCGCCGACACATCCTGACAAACACACAACACCAGCACTGGAGCTTTATATATATATAATATTTGTCCAATATGTAATTTTTTTTCGTTTGACAGTAATGACGGTATAAAAACAGTCAGATTGATGTTGAATGTGTCCAAACCTCTGTGTTGAGTTCATCTCCTCTTGTCCGCAGCTTTTCCTCCAGTAACTCCACCTCTTTCTTCAGCTGACAGATTTCTGTGATGAAATCATCAATATCCAGCATAGACAGATCAGTTCCTACTGATTTACAGCACATCACATCCACCCGTGACGTCATCCTCAACATCTGAACAAATAAAAACTAAAATCATTATTTTATTATAATTATAAATGATGAGGGATAACTTACGACAAAATGTTTAAAAAATAAGCATGTATATAATCAGATGTTAGACTAAGTACACACCTCAGATTTAAACACGATATTCTCAAATTTCTTCTCGTTTACTTTGAAACTGTCAATGACTCAAAGCGTCGAACGCAAAAAAATCGAGAAAACCTTCATGTACCGTAAATATAACACAAAAGAGTCGAAATCACAGTTATTTATAACGTTACACGCAGCGCTTGATGTTTGACTTTCTTTCGTTCTTTAGTGGGTTTATCGGCGGACTAAAGAGCTGCAGAGCGACTCCTGCTGGACTGGAGACACAAGACACTCGCCACTAAATTCATCATCGAGATCATTTTACATTCTGTTCATCATTACCAGTGTTAGGGAGAAACTGATCACATGTAACGGAACTACAGTAATTAGGATATAAGTATGTTTGCACATACAATGGATTTGTTCAGACAGAACCATCCAGTACACAGACACAGCAACAACAGTACACAGAGACCATAACACAATGGACAGGACACAGATGATTTAAATAAGGGGTTATGGGTAAACAATATTAAGAAATACCATCCAATAAACACAAGATAAAGATTTAGAGAGTAGACCACTGTGTGTATGTAAAAATGTACAAGTAAAAAATAAGAATAGACTATTGTATGTACAGGTATGTGCTGTACACAGCAGAATGAAATATAATTTACAGAAAAAGTTGTATAAAAATATATAGTGTATTATCTGGAGGATACAATTAATATTGCACAGTGGGTAAAAACATTTAACTGTTCAAGAGGTAGATGGCCTGAGATAAAAAGCTGTTTTTGTGTCTGGTTGTTTTGGTGCTTTAGCGGCGACCAGACGGCAGCATTGTGAAGAGATGATGGCTTGGATGTGAGATGTCCAGGGTGATTTTCTGAGCTCTTTTCCTCACTCTGGATGTATACAGTTGATAGAATGTGAACATGGGAGCACCAATGATCTTCTCAGCAGTCTGAACCGTCCTCTGTAGTCTTCTGATGTCTGACTTTGTGGCTAAGCCAAACAGACAGTGATGGATGTGCAGAGGACAGACTCTGGTGAGTAAAACTGTTTTAACTGAGTTTGTGGTATGAACTTCTTCAGCTGATGTGAGTAGTACTACATTGCTAACAATGGAGCCAATATGACAAAACATAAAAAAGCAGAGTTTGAAAAATCCTTTTTTTGTTCGGAAGAATAGAAGAAGTAAAACGTGTAAAAAATTTGTAACTGTACTGGAATACATATTTAAAGACACCCTCACAACCCTGACACTGGTTATGTCATTACACTACAGATTGATGTTTCATTGAATTTAATCTAATGACATTGTTGTCACTGTAGTGAAATTTAAAGGGTTGTAAACACGCCCTCAGTCTCTTATGTGTTATTGACATATAAACATAACTACAAGAAATGTAACATTCTCATATTTACGACATCAGAAGTGAACAGTCGGGTAATTCTGATGTATGTAGACATTATAGAAAATAAAAAAGTGGAAACTTCTGTAAAAAGAATAGTCATGAATTAGAAAACAAACCTGTTAGCCAGTTATAAAGGGGATTTTCATCGTTATATATGACATCAGATGTAAATCATGTGATCAAAAGCATCATGGATGTTTGATACCTGGAGACGTAATGAGCATTTCCTGAGCAAACACCATTAAGAGCAGTCAGACAGCGTTTATTGTCTTCAGCAATAATTCTTGTGGCTGAAATGAAGGTGCGGTTACAGGTGTGATTTATGTCTGTTCAAAAGGTTGAATGTGACCATTTTTCATGCATTGATCTGTCAGGGGTGTGTTAGCAAGTTTACAGCTTTGGCTGTCCGTGTGTGAGATTCACAGGCCGTGAAGAAGTGATCAAATAAATGACAAGTAACCTGTGTGAGACAAACAACTATCTGTGTAGTTGTTGCTTAACTAGAGGAGAGTTAACACTGAACCACCGTAATGTGATAATATTACCACTGATTCTGTCATGATGCAATATTATATCACTTTATTGAACATTATAAATAAAAATGTAAAGAAATTGATTACATAAATCATAGACCGCCGTTATAAATGAATATACTGTGTGTGGACATGCACTGTTTCTGTTAGATTATATCAATTTGATATAGATGTTTAAACTAATGTCAATGAAGTTTGAATTTAAACATTTCCCAAAAAATCGATAACAGCAAGAAACAGAACAATTTCAAACAATAACACTGCCCAAAAATCTAGTATCTAAATCCCAAAAATGTACGTTGACCTAGTTTTCAAAAATGGCAAGTAAAATGAGATGTCTTGTGTGTGTTGTAGATTATCTGCATGAGGAAAATTTGGAACGAGGAAAATTCTGTCATCATTTATTCACCTTCGAGCTGTGCCAAATGTGTACAAATATCTTTATTCTGATGACCAGAGAGTAAGATATTTGAAAGAATGCTTATAACCAGACAGATCTCGCCCCCATTGACTCCCATAGTAGGAAAAATTACTTCATCATTTCTTTTTTTCTGTTAAACACAAAATGAGACATTTTGAAGAATGTAGGACAGCAAACCGTTCAGGGGCACTTTTGACAACCATTGTATTTTTTCCTACTATGGCAGTCAATGAGGGGCAAAATCTGTCTGGTATAAGCATTCATCAAAATATCTTTCTCTGTTTTCATCAGAACAAAAACATTTATACACATTTGGAACAACTTGAAGGTGAGTAAATGATGACAGAATTTTCATTTTTGGTTGAACTATCCCTTTAATATCTTGTGCTTGCTAGTATCTTGCCTAACTGAGCCTCGTTCGAATCAGTGGGATCATGTGAACTAAAGCTAAACTTTATGAAACCCATTTAAGCCTGATTTATTAGTTCAGTTCATTCAGGTCTGCTTTCGGCCCGCTTTTCTAAGCGACTTTTATGAAACAGTCCTCAGGCTTAGGGCTGTTAGTTTATGATTTTTTGAGTTGATTCAGATTCCAATTCCTGGTTTGAGAATCAAAAGGATCGATTCTTGGAAACCTAGCTACGGTTGTCGATTCCTGCTCAATTCCATGTTTTGCTACAGATTTTTATTTATTATGAAAAAGATTAATGCGTTATAATTTTCTAAACTATCACTTTTTACATGTATTAATTGTTTATAGTTTCTATTGCACAAAAACCTTACTCCAATTCCAATGTATCATTAATAATATCATTAATAATCTAATTTACTAGCTGTTTGTAAAAATAAAGCTCAAATTACTATTTTATTATACTGTTAGAATACTGAAATATTAATGTTAAATGCAAGTAGTGCAGACATGTGTTGAAAATGTTCTGTCCAGCTTTAAACAGACGTTCAAGTAAAGATTATGTTGTGAGACTGTGCTTTATATACATGTAATTCTCTTCACGCACATTCTGAGCTAATCGAGGGTAAGAGAAGACTGTCCGTGCTTGTGGAGCTTTCAGCTTCCGCGTTTCACAAAGAGGAAGCTTCCGTCAAACAGCATTTTGCGGCAACCAGTTAAAATACAATCCCTTCGTTTGAGAACAAGTTTTAAAATAGTTTTTAATAATTCGACCATGGAGTACATTGACCTACTTTTGTAAATTGAATTAAATTTGCTAGTAAAATCATTTTTATTCTTACATGAGAAAAGACATTAAGAATAATTATTAGTATAGCACACATAAATACTGCGAGTAAAATTATTCCAGGTTATAGAGTCTATAATATAGACGCTATGATGTTTCCAGAGCAGTTTGTTCTTCAGCGTGTTTCTTCTGATGAGTCTGAAGACTTTTTGAATAAGTGAATCTCTCTCCACAGCTCGAGCACTGGTAAGGTTTCTCTCCAGTGTGAATTCTCTCGTGGTTTTTCAAGACACTCATTTGAGCAAACGACATTTCACAATGAGAACATTCAAAGGGTCTTTCACCTGTATGAATTCTCTGATGTGTCACTAAATTATTACGTTGATTAAAACTCTTCCCACAAAGACTGCACTTATATGGTTTCTCTCCAGTGTGAATTCTCAGATGAACTCTTAAAGTACTTGGATCAGTAAAGCTCTTTCCACAGTGAGGGCAGTGGTAAGGTTTCACTCCAGTATGAACTCTCTCATGAGTTATCTGATGAGATTTATAACGGAAGCGTTTCTCACAGTGTGAACACTGAAGGAGTTTCTCCTTGGTATGTGTTGTTTTGTGTGACTTTAGATCAGTTTGTTCTTCATTGTGTTTCTTCTGATGAGTCTGAAGACCTACGAATCTCTTCTCAGACCTTTTTTCTCCAGTGTGAATTCTTTGATGAAGAACAAGATTTGCTTTAATGCTGAAATATTTATCACATTCACTGCAGTGGAAAGACTTTTCACCGCTGTGTGTCCGCACGTGAACTTTCAGACGAGAAGACGAGAGAAAATTCTTCCGACACTGCTCACAGTGAAAGTGTTTCTTGTCTCTGTGCTCTTGTGAATGAAGATTCTTCTCTTGTGAGCTAGGAAAGCTGATGTTACATCTGGTGCAGGTGAAGAGTTTCTGTTCTGTGTGTTTTCTCTCACGTGTCTTCAAATGTCTCTGTGAACTGAATGTCTTCCCACAGGTGATGCGGGAAAGAGTTTGTGCTGTCAGTCGCTGTTTTGACGTAGAGGCCATTTCTCCATCGCAACATGAATCACTCCTCTCATCTGAAACAAACACGACAGCAAATATGAAACTACATCAGTGTTTATTGAGCATGAGAAACTAACTTCATTGTGGTTTTCTCAAGTTACCAAAAACATATTTTATGAATAAGCATCTAACATGACAGATGAAACATACCTGAAGGTATAAAATCATCATTCTCATGTTCTTCAGTCGGTTCTTCCTCTGATTTGGGTTCTGTTTTTATTTCCAGACTGACTGAAGGAACAAAATCCTCATGATTCTCCTCTTCATCAGTTTGATCTTTCTCTGGTGTGGGTTCTGTTTTCATCTCCATCAGTTTCCTGCAGTCCATCAGTTTGACAGAACACATCTTCAGTGGTATGGTGTTCAGGGTCTGCTGTTCTCCAGCGTTACAGACAGAACCCAGAGACTCTGTGGTGGTTTGATCAGTAGATTCATCCTGATTCAAGGTGTGATTACTGGCAGTGTCCTGAGCGTCTGTGGGGTTTGTGTCAGTATAACAGAGTAAAGTGAGGCTGGATCTCTGTTCAGAGAGTTTGTCCAACAGTGGCTGTGGTGTGATCTGATCTCCGCTGCTCCACACTGAATCCAGAGATTCTTTGAAGCTCCCATCATTCACACGCACTGAAGATTGACTCCACAAAACCGCCGACACATCCTGACAAACACAACACAGGAGCTTTATATTTCATGTATGCGTGATATGTTATTTTAATTTAGTTTGACAGTAATGACGGTATAAAAACAGTCAATAGTAATTGAGGTAAATGATGTTGAATGTGTCCAAACCTCTGTGTTGAGTTCATCTCCTCTTGTCCGCAGCTTTTCCTCCAGTAACTCCACCTCTTTCTTCAGCTGACAGATTTCTGTGATGAAATCATCAATATCCAGCATCGACAGATCAGTTCCTACTGATTTACAGCACATCACATCCACCTGTGACGTCATCCTCAAAACATCTGAACACATAAACAACAAACTCAAAACATTGATTTATTATGATTATAAATGACAGGGGGTAACTTTCGACACAATATTTTTTAAATAATCATGTGTATAATCAGATGTTAGACTACGTACTACAATATATGGACATCATTATTTAACAGACAGATTTACACACTTATTCTTACATTTCTTCTCGTTTCCTTTGAAACTGTCAATGACTAAAAGCATCCAACGCAAAAAATCGAGAAAACCTTCATGTACCGTAAATATAACACAAAAGAGTCGAAATCACAGTTATTTATAACGTTACACGCAGCGCTTGATGTTTGACTTTCTTTCTTTCGTTCTTTAGTGGGTTTATCGGCGGACTAAAGAGCTGCAGAGCGACTCCTGCTGGACTGGAGACACAAGACACTCGCCACTAAATTCATCATCGAGATCATTTTACATTTTGTTCATCATTACCAGTGTTAGGGAGAAACTGAACACATGTAACGGAATTATCAGGATATACAAATTTGGTAACTTGAATCCTTTACAGTTACATGAAAAAGACAAAATGATAAGATTACGGTTTCCAACAATTAGTAAAAGATTTGATTACAATCAGGATTGCAATTGTTTCAAAACTAAGTTATTGTTTTAAAATGTGGAAGTGTCGTGTTTATTTTTTGCACAAACAATTTCTATTTATAAAAAAACATTCCTAAATGCTTCTCAGCTTGTTTTATCTAGATTGCCTTTAAAAAATATGACGTTTACAATGTTAATTGACATTAATATTCATGATTACAATATCAGAGTCAATCATCATCAATAATGATTTCATTTTAATCCCGCAGACCTCTTCAAAAAGTTCCTGTTTTTTATATCTATTTCATCTGACATTCTGCATTGAGCCACCTCAAGACAATTCTGATGCTGCTTTGCCTCAGTGTAAAGAAAAACACCTTTTGAACCCTTGTGTGCTATCTCTGACATATTTGTCCATTTTCATTTGTAAAATATAATACACAACATGCAACATGATCTACATGTGATTCTGCTCAACTACACGCATAACAAACAAACATCCACACACTTCCAGACAAACGTATTTCATTACTTCAACTGCATCCTCATTTGAGGCTTTCACAGATTCTCCAGATGCTTTTGCAAATATTGGACCTATAGTGAACATGTGTCCACCAGTCACCTCACTTAGATACAATAAAGAATTCTGTTGTGATGATTCCATGGAGAACAGAGCTTAAGGATAATGAGCATGAACTACAGACAATGTAAAACAAGACTTTATTGACTAGACTAGACACATACTAATATAACATACATTCATTCTAAGACATCTTTGTGAAAAGGATTCATGATGAAATGTTTAATAAGCCTCATTATGATACTTGCCCATCAAAGGAAAGAAAGTGTCCTGATGCAGTTTGTTGAGGCTTCAGCTGATCTTGGGTGGAGGTTTTAGTCTGGCACAGACTTAGGGGTCCGGGACCTTGTAGAAGTGACACATGTGGTAGAGACGGAGCAGAAAAAGAGGACTGCAGATGATCTCTTTAACGGGAAAGTAGACCCAATATGGGGATTTCACTTTTGGAGGAAAAATTAAATGTCTTTGTATTCCGGCGTGGTGGTTTGCATGTGGAAGTTAATTGGATGTTCACTAAGAAACTTCTAGTAATTTGGAAAAGAGTTACCAAAACCTAAAAACATTAACATGAAAGTTCACCTTCAAAATTAAACAGATGTCATCATTTATTCACCCTCTTGTCATTTTAAACCTGAATGACTATTTTTCATAAATAGAGGGTTATGTGGGTGGTTGCCAGGGTGTTGCTATGAAGTAGCAAAATGTTCTAAATTGTTTATATTTATTTGCTCGGGCACTTGCCAACTCCTCGGAGTTAAAATGGTCACACGGGTCTTTTATCATGCATTCTCATCTTTAGATATGGAATCAGATGTAAATCGTGTGATCCAAAGCATCATGGATGTTTGATACCTTGAGACGTAAGGAGCATAATAGTTTTCATTTCCTGAGCAAACACCATTAAGAGCAATCAGACAGCGTTTATCGTCTTGTCATTAGTAATAATTCTTCTTGTGGCTGAAATGAAGGTGCGGTTTCAGGTGTGGTTTATGTCTGTTTAAAACAGAAGCGGGTTTAAAGGTTGAATATGACGTCGAGGTGTGTAAGCAAGTTCAACAGCTTCAGCTGTCTATGTGTGACTCACATGTACAGTCGTTAAGAAATGATCAAATAAATGACAAGTAACCTGTGTATGTGAGTATATTAGACTACTACGACAAGGACATTTGTTATTGGTTAAACATGACACAATGTGTGAGAAAGTCACTGGTTTAACAGGTTATTTGACAGGTCAGGGCTGACTCAAACTAAATTCCATCAGAGACAACATCTCAAACAGACTGATTGTGTTTCTCATGTGCTTGAATTCCTTAAATTTCTTTTGCAGACAAAAATAAACTGACAATATTAAAGCGTAATACTATATGGATCAGGTACTGAAAGAAGCAGTAATCCAGCATACATAGATGCTTCAAGTGTATTTTACCAGGCATCACATGATGTACTTCCCTACTTTAAAGTGAAGAAGATATTTAGAAAAATGTTGATGGCCGAATAGCGATGGCAGTCATTCACTTGCATTGGTTTTGTGTCCATACGATAGAGGTCAATGGGTGCCACCGCTGTTCGTTTATCAACATTCTTCAACAAGTATCTTCTTTTGGGTTCTGAAGAAAGGAAGTAAATGATGACAGAATTACATTTTTTGTGTGAACTATCCCTTTAAAAAAGCTAAAATGCCACTACACCATTTCTATACTTGCGTGTGTTTTTATCAAAGTTTGAATGAATGTTAACATTGTAAAATCTGAATAGTAGTATTTGTTAAACAATATGACAATGCATGGTTTTTGATGTGTGTTTATCTGAGGTTATTATGGTCTGTCTGTTAAGGATGGCCTGTGTATTCAATTGAGCTCAGGCAGAGGTGTGAGGCTTTGTGGCTACAAGAGAGGCGTGTCTGTGGTTTTGTAATATTTGTAGATACTGTAGAGTCATAAGGGACCATTAAACCACAGATCAAACACTAAACCAACACTGTAAAACAAACAGATGGACAAGGAAAATAGGAGTTCATTTGACCTGGTTTATTCTGTATACAGCAGCAGAAATGGCTCACAAACACATGTACATGTATGTTGTACCTGAACCTCGTAGTACAAAATGTTTTTTGTTGTTGTAATAAATATCAATTTTAATATCTGCATGATAAAAAACATAAAGGTGTAATATTAACAGAGAAGGTAGTCATAACATTTACGATGGGGATAGGCTGTTCTAATAATGGGATCATGTGGATTACACATTGAAGGGACAGTACACTCCCATTGAAAAAAAACCTGTCATTCATTTACTCCCATGTAAATAAAAACCTGTATGACTCTTTCATGTCTGTGACGCAAAAGAAGATATTCTGAGCCAGAGTGGTTTTGCGTTCATACAATGGAAGCTTTTTGGACCAGTGTTTGGTTACCGACGTTCTTCAAAGAGGAAAAGAAAAGTCATATAGGTTTGAATGACATGAGGGTGAAAAAAATCATATTTGGGCCGTACTACATCTTTAAAGCTAGTTATATGTTCACATGGCAGTTTTGACACATCATAAATCTGTTGCCCTGAACTGAGTTCCAAAGTTAACGGTATTACTTTCTCATATCCCAGCTTAATTTACAGAAACAACTATAAATCATCCGTAAGCCAAACAAACCCTTTAGTGCTATATAAACATTCTGACCAGCCCAAAATAGAGGGGATAAAAATGAAGGTGGGACTGTTTGAAACTCCACTGATGGCACACAGGGGGCGCTCATGAAACCAGTCATCTACAAATCTCAAATATCTCAATTTGATTTGAATGCAGTTTTTTACTGAACAGGTTGTAAAACCAGACAAAAGCAAATTAATCCCTTGACAAGGACCGATGGGGAGGGATTCTCTTCAAAAGGCACATCGGTGCGAATTCACAGCATGAGTCTTCTGTAAAACTCCATAGAAATCACAGCAGTCCCATCATTCCAAACACTCTACTCACCAGCATGCTATTCACCAGGCCGATGGTCGTGTACGTGATGAATTTATACGGCACCTCGATCTCCTTCCTTCTGCGAGCATCAATGTCACTCACAGATGCTCCATACATGAGACAGAGCGCCCGCAGGCTCGCCCAGCGGAACACCTGCCGGGTCAGCACCAGCATCCCTACCCCAACCAGGAAACGTGCGACACCGTGGCCCAACGCTGTAGTAGTCAGAGGCGAAAGAGTGACCGGAAAAGGCCCGACTAGTTCAAAGGTCTGACCCAATCTCTCGTTCACCCAGTATCCGACGGAACTTCCAGCCGCGCACCCTAAAATAATGGTGGTGTCTCCTCGAGTGGTGCTGTAATGGTCCAGTTCGGGGTATTTGTAACACAGGAAAAGTGGCAGTATCAGCGCCACCGCAGGGGAGATGGGGTTGTGGAGCTGCAATCGGTCGAATGTTTCCCAGTAAGGGTGCGACACGACTATGATGCCGGCTGAAATAAGAACTCCACAAATCACATCCTGAGAGGAGGGAACATACGGAGAGTCTTTCAGTCCACGTTCCTGTCATTTGTACTAATTTACCTGCAGTAAAGAATTTCTATTTTTGTTGCAATAAGATAAACCTTGATATTGATTAAAAATAAACATGATAGAAATGATAAACTACATATCGAGTTCCACCTTCAATGAAAGAATGATTTTTTGGACTCATTTCATTGCTTACTAGGGGAATATTTTAAGTCCAATCTTTAAGAGCCACACAGATGGCACAGGTTGAAACACAAGTTTAATCCTGAAGATTACTAACCAAAGTATGAGTGATTGACCAAACTCTTGCCTTAGCAAACATCAGTAAAACTATGTTGTGTTAAAGGGAAATCTATGAAAATTAGCCAGTCTAAATGCATTATACAGGAGTGTGAATTTTTTATTTTTATAAGTAGCTTTTAGTGCCTTTTTTTTATTCTAGCTTGTCTACAAAAACACAAAAAACATACTCCAGACTTACCAGAGCCGAGTGCATGCCAGTATAAAGACGACTCAAGCACACGAGTGCAGACAGAACCGCGGCCACAGTCAATCCAACTTCAAACTGAAACTAATGTAAAAAAAACACTTTAAAAAGAATAGTTCACAGCAAAATGTTGAAATCGTTTAAACACTACTGCCATTTCATGTCTTGGAGACTGAGATGTGTTTTTGCAAATTATGAACTTTTCCACGAAGAAAACAGTTGTATGGTTTGCTATATTTATCAATCTGGCAGGTGCTTTAATCTTATCAATATACAATGAATTGAAATACTTTTTATCTTCACTCTTTAAAAAAGAGGTGCTTCCAAAGGTTCTTTGATGCCAGAGGAAAACCTTTTAGTTCCATAAAGAACCTTTAACGTCTGAAAAAAGGTCCTTTAGATTATAAAAAAGTAAGAAAGAGACGAATCTTTGTGGAAGCAAAAATGGTTCTTCTACGGCTTTTATTTTTAAAAGTGTAACTGTTCCTGTGGTCCAGGAACAAAATGATCGAGTAATATTAATATTTCATTATATTCACTTTGGGACTTTGGAATTTACTTAAAAAACTGCCAGGACAATTTTTTGGGGGAATAAACACTGCTTCAATGTTCCACAGAATGATTAGTTTTTAAAAACACAGTCATTATAAAAAATATCTTCTTTCCAGGCTTTCATTCATTCATCCAAAAACATCCTCCCATCCATCTTCTCTCTCTCCCTATGAAGAACCATCTGTCCTGTAGTCTCCTTCCACTCTCTCTGTCACACATGACGTATAGATGTTTCTCTAACAACATCCTCTCATCTCTTCCCTGACGTGTTCTCTCCCCACAGGGTTAATTCGGGACTCTGTTAATCACTGACAACATTGGAAGCATCTTTACGTATTCATGGTTGACCACGCCTCCTCTTTTCTATCTCGTCCTCTCCATCTCCTCCTCCCTCCATCTGTCCATCTCTCCCTCTCCGCCTCTATCAGCCGGAGGTCTTTCACAGGAAGTTAATAAAGAACGCTTCCTGAATAAGCTCAAAGGATTCCGGGTCACTTGACCTCATGTATAATTGAATTCTCCATAAATCACATATACAGGGTGATGGGCGATCCTTTACAAACAAGTCGTTTAGCTACTGTGATCTCTTACAAATCTGTTCACCCTTAAAGGGATAGTTCAGCTAAAATTCAAAATTATTTTCTGTCATTTTATCATTTTAACAAATTGTAATAAAGGAAAATTTTGTAGTGTAGTTTTGTGTTTACGATAACCAAATGGAATATATTTCTGAGAAGACTCCAACTGTAAGCTGGCGATGAGGTGATAAACAAAAGTATTTACGGGGCGTTTATAAGGAAGCTGGCAGATGTTTCGAAATATTTTATATAGCCTATTATTGATCCATAACATTGACGACATCCAAGCTGGACTCACTGACCGACAAATGCATCCATCTACAGCTGACATTGATTGACAATCATTAACTGAGAGTTCATTATAAAACCACAGAGCAGATGTGTGGGAGGGACTTCCACTGACTGATGGACGCTGATCCTCTGCCCCCTTCAGTTTGTTAAGCACCTCACCTTCACTCTTTCCTGAGCACTGAGCAGAAGCGTAAAGAAGATGGCAGTGGCCGCCATGGCATGCGTGGACGGCATCCCGTACTCAGCGTCCACGCGTGTCTCCAGTTTGACCACAGGGGGAGCTAGAGGCCGCGGGAGCTTTAAAATATCCTTCATGGCCTGACCAATATACATCACAACCTGCAGACATAGACAGAATAAAGATATTTTTTAAGTGAGGAAAAATTGCATGGTACCCTAATATAAAAATAGTGCAAAGAAGGTAATACCATGGTACTATGTTACTGGAAATATCTGTAATAAGTTTACAGAATAATTCAGAAAGAAATATTAGACTAAAAGTATTGAAATAGAATAGCGTTACAATGAATTACAATAACTCTTACTCTAGAGTAGTTCTAATTGAATTTTTTTTACATATTAAAGCCCAGTATGAAGACTAAAAACTCAATAGTGAGTTATAGTCCATACGTGTTAGTGTTAATTTGCATGTGCATACATTAATTTGCATGCATGTGTGTGTGTGTGTGTGAGAGAGATACTCACAGCCCACACATTGACAAGCCGCCTACACAGGAATGTGTCGAGGTTCCAGTGGATGCAGGGCAGACAAGTGATGTAAAACACTTCATGCCCCAGCATAGCTGACGACAGAAACAGGACATAGAGAATCCTGTTTTTCACCTCATAATGAGGCCGAGGATGCTCCTGAATACAGAAAAAGATGAAGCTGTATAAAATGATTTACTTCAATTCTAAATTACAATTAAGCCTTAGTTTAAACCTTTGAACTATTGTTCAAATGTTTAAGAGAATAAGAGATCTTGTTGTTGCATAGAGGCATCTTATTTTCACTATGACACGAATTCAACTATCATCCATTATTTAAAAAATGTGATTTTCTCCTCCTATAGTTCTGCTTGGCTTGTATTTCTATCACTCGTCTATGATGTGTGAAATCAAGATGACATTCAGCGTTTGAGAAGGTCTGATGATTTGCATGAGTGAGCAGTTATTAAGCCATCTGACAATGGATGGAACTAGTTGTACTTTCTCTGTCCTCATAGTTGTGGCATGA
Organism: Triplophysa tibetana; assembly: GCA_008369825.1. Lineage (NCBI taxonomy): Eukaryota > Metazoa > Chordata > Actinopteri > Cypriniformes > Nemacheilidae > Triplophysa > Triplophysa tibetana. Next base: position 5,586,878 of record CM017917.1, on the reverse strand, counting down.
CTTAGCGCTGATAAGGAATGTTGTTTTCTTGTTTAGGTGGTTTACATTAAGACCGTGTGCACCCACAATTAATATGACTTGTAAATAGTAGTCACTTTTTCGAGCGTGTTTACACTTTAAGCCATAGACAACACAAAGCATGTCTAAATATCTATTTAGTGTAGTAGGCTATAAATAAAACGTTTTATGGTTCAAAAACTAGCAGGCTTTTTTGATTGATTGCCTTATCTTTAACTTAATTTTTATCTAACGTCATGACATCTATTCACTTTTAATGTATTTAAGTGGAGCCAGTCAGTGTACCTTACTCCGATATTAAACTCATGAAAGTATTTGGTAACACTTTAATGACTTTCATCTGAAACTAAACATTACAATATTTAACAGCTCCTTTAAATATGTAAGTGTAAATATTAACCCGGAAAATACAAACATTTATGTGTAAAGCTAGTTGTTATAGGCTGTGGTTAGGTTTGGAAGCACGATTCCCAAAAGAAAACCAACCCGAAGAACGGGAAAATCCTGTCATCTGGTATTACTGAAGAAGCAGAAACTCAATTGCTTCGCTTTAGGAAGAACCCGACTTTCACTCGTTTAAATGAAACCTGAATTACTTACACTGGTTTTGTTGTCACATTGTAAACTCTTGATCTTATAGTTGGAGTTACTGTCCTGTGAGGCGGGCTTCCCGTTCACATGCTCCGCTTTGCGCCGATAAGTCTTCACTGAACCGTCCGTGTCATCATTCGCCTCCACGAATCCGTTTTGAGTCGCGCTCGAGCCCGTCTCTGTCGGAACCGGGAACAGTCCGCAGAACCGCTGGAAACCGGCCACGAGCTCCGGACTCTGCAGGTACGAGATGACCCCCCACATGGCCGCGCGAGCTTTGACTTGTTCTGCTCACCTACCCGGCCGACGCGCACAGGTGTGTTTCCAGCGGGATGTGACAGAGGGTGAACATGCACGTTCATTCAGTCAATGCTGACGTATAGACTTTGTGCTCGTTTTGATTGGCTGTGTGTCCCTGAGGTCTGTTTGCGGAAAATTGCTGTACCAGGGATGTCTTTCCTGTTATACGGGTTGAGGCTAACTCGAACTGTTTTTGTTTTAATTTAAAGAAGTGTTAGTAAATAAAACAAATTAACTTTTTAGAGTTTGATTACACTATACGGATTGATTCACTAATTTCAGAAAAGCTATGCCTTATTAAGCTTATTTAGTTATATAATTATTTACAGAATTGATACCACGCACAGTGCGCCAAAAGGGGGTGAGAATTTGAAGGAGTGTAGGATGGTAAGACGACCATAAAATATCACAGAATTCATAAAGAATTGCCAGTTTTTTATTGAGTAACATTATTTTTGTTACCACAATTAGTGTAACCATATATACAGATAAAATACAATAAGCATATATAACAATATATTTTTATAAAAACAAAAAGTATATAAAAATGGCACATTTTACTAGGGGATCAAGCAAAGTTATATAAATACATGAAAGTAGTTGCCTGCAGAATATCACAAGCTTTCTGTTTTTGGAGGGTAAAATTAAGTTAACATGGTACATTTTTTTATTCCTTAAAGCACGGTTAAAGCACAGAAAATTTACATTTACGAATATTGAATACATAAAATAATAACTTTCTGATTGACAAACAGACCTAACAATACACGTTTCCATTGTAAAATGACATTTCTATCAATATTTTAAACCAGAAAGTCAAGTACATTTTGCCATAAAACAGCATGCAGAGGGTAGCACCAAAATAAATGAATAATGATCTCTTTACAGGAATTACTGTACATACTGAACATCTATAGCCTATCCTTTTTCAACTTTTAAAATTTGACCGGGAATATTCTGTGAAGAGGTTAAAGCTCACCTATTTATCCTTGTTTGTAACAAAATAACGATTAGGCAAAAGCCAAACTTTCTTCCAATTGACATCATTCACAAATTGACTCCAGCATGTAATTACATTTGGACGTGAAACAAATTCATATTGGGATATAGTTCTTATTGAATTATTATTATGTCCATGAGAAGAGAAACGTATTTCCCCCACAGGAGATTGTTTGGGTATAAAGGTGGGAAGTTGTTGAGTCTTCTGTTGTTTAGATTGCATGCAAACGCCTGCAGGGATCGCTCCAAAGACTTTTGCAAATCCTCAAGGTGGAACAGGGATGTTGCTTCAAAAATGTATAGGCTATCTTATAAGAGATAACCATCATTGTCAAATAACTGGTTACCCAGAACAATATTATTCTGAAACCAGTTCCTTAAGAAAAGTGTTTTTTGTTTATTTAAAATGTCCTTGTTGTTCCATATGAAATACCTGTGGTAAAAAAATATGTTCGTAAATTAATTTCCAAGTGAAAAGTGTTTGTTTTGTGTTGATACCATAGTTACAAACAAGAAAGAAATGTATGCTACCAAACTGAGTGAAAATATGGAGGGAGATAACATTCCAGATGGAGTTAGGATTTCTAAGAAGTTGCCCAATCTACTAAACTTTGAATGTATTGTTTAATGTATTAATGTCTAAAATGTTAAGGCCACCAGTAAGTTCATTGTACAGTTATATTGTGTCTCCAAACAAAATTAAAAAGCATTTTTTAAGTGACAGTTGTGTTGTTGTCATTTTCTGTCGCATGACGTCATTTTAGTCTTTTGGTAAATGGATGTTACAAAAAACTAAACTAATGAAAAGTGGTATGATTCATATAATAATATGACACTGTATATAAAATGTACACTAAATAAGTATATAAAACAAACAATAAACAATAACAGGTTACTGTGTAATATTTTCATTTAAAATAAATTAATAACATTTTTATCTTTCAAATGTGTGACACATTTTCATTTAATATTTTATTTTAATAGCTAGGCTACATGATATGTGATAGGAGATAAAAAATGTACGTCATAGAAATCCAGGTCAATGAGCCTATTATTATTAGTCCAAACATTATTAATATTTTTTATGAGGAATGTAGATTGTGTGAAATAGTTGCCTCCTCAAAGGTGACGATCGGAACAATAGCACCTTCCCGAAGTCATCATGTTTCTATGATATTAGTTTCATGGTAACGACAGGTAGATGACTCAGAATAGACAACAAACGCGAAGAACTGTGTGCCTAAATGACCAACAATGACCCACACAGAGTCCGGTTTGTTTTAAAGAAGGACCAATGAATAAACAAATCTGGACAGCAAAAGAAGAGTTAAATCTGACGTATACATTCACTGCGTCCTCCAGCCGAGCCGAAGATTTGTGAACGGCGCGTGTCGTTTGACCCGGACGGACGCGCGCCTGACCCATTGATTTAGCGATGCTTTGATTGTGCTGTGCAAGGATGATGACGCGGGCGACGGCGTGATTCCCGCGCCCCCGTCAACGTATCTGGGAAGCAACCGGGCTTCTGTGAGGTCGTCTGCATCAGCAGCAGACAGCAGTCCACGCGATTGTCATTACATCACCTCCTTGGCTGACAAAGATATCGGTTAATTAGTTACGTTATGGACCGACCGAAAGGCGTTGTGAAGGCCTGACACAAACATGTCCGTAGGCACCAGGTTTAACGGAAGCACGTGTTTTTTACCGAGAGGATAAAGAGAAGGAGGAAGGTGGGTAACTGGCTCGCCCTCATTGTGTTGTCGGTGATGATGTGAGGCGGGATGCCATGGCAGCGGCCGATGTAGCAGCTAACGGGCCAGAGCCGCCCAGAACACCGGCATCCGCGGTGTTTCCCTACGAGGAGTACGAGTGTAAAATCTGCTACAACTATTTCGACCTCGACCGTAGGGCGCCCAAAATTTTGGAGTGCCTGCACACGTTTTGCGAGGAGTGCCTGCACGCGCTGCACTTGCGCGAGGAGCGGCCGTGGCGTATCAGCTGCCCCGTGTGCCGTCACCGGACGCCCGTGCCAGACTATCGGTTACAGAACCTGCCCAACAACACCAAGGTCACCGAGGACTTCCCTCTCTATATCGACTTGGACCCTTTGCCTCAAGATGCGCTGCCGCCCCACCCGCCTCCCCTGCATCCGGCGCTCGTGGCGCTCAGACGCGAGGAGGACGCGTCCGGCGCGTCCATGGCGGGACACGCGACACCGTCCACCACGACGCTGTCCACCGCGACGACGCTGTCCCAAGACTCCGTCTCGCGCTACGAGAGTTGCCACAACTGTAGGCGGCTCGCGCTGACAGCTGGATGCGTGTGCGTCATCTTCTCTTTCCTTTCCATGCTCGTGCTCTTGTTCATGGGCCTGATATTCGTGCACAGCCACGGCGGGCCGCCCTCGCCCGCGGGACCTCTCTGCTTGTCATGTCGCGAGCATCCTCGCCATGGTCTCCGTGGTGGTTACGTGGCTCCTCTGCTGGCTCAAATACAGACCGGAGCACGAGACCGGCCGCGCATCGGCCACTGCCAACGCGAGCAGGAGAAACGCGTGACAGAAATTATTATTGTTCATGTGTGCGTGTGTTGAGTTTTGCAATGGCTGATGACAATGCCGATGTCTAGACAGCAGGGTCACGCACATAATGGAGATAAATGTATTTGTACACTTGTGAAAATGTGAGCAAGCATTTGTTTTAAAGGAAGCACTTTTCAAGCAAAACATTTCAGAACTGAAATGAGTTCGAATTGAAATATTAAAACAACAAACGAACAATTTAAATGTTAAAGAATACAGTATTTGTCAAATGTTAGTGGATATAGCCATGTTACTCTGCTGGAAACCTGTGTGAACTTAACATGTCCACGTCAAAATATGTTCAAATATTTTGTGGGGACACGATATACAGTTGGAGCCAGAAATCTGAGACCACTAATGCTCCTCTTTTGTAGCATTTTAATTAATTCCATTAGGCAGTTTTCTTCACATATGAATCAGAAAATGAATTGATAAGTTTAAATTTAAATGAAAGCATTTACTTTTTTTAGGATGTTTTGCGATTGTTTCAAAGTGCATCTTTTGCGCATCAGTTGAAGAAAGGTAATCTTAACTTTTAGCTGTATTTTGCAGCAGGTTTGCCAGTAATTTACTGTAGATTGAATTAATTTCCCATTAGTACTGTTTTCAATTTGAGCTAAACATATTCTAACCAAAATTAAAACACTTTGACTTTTGAGATTCAAAATGAGCAAGAAAAGTCTAGCACAGCAGCACTGCAAAAAAAATGTCAGTCTTCCTAAGCAATTTTGTCTTGTTTTTCAGTACAAATGTTTGAAACGTCATAAATTACGATATATTTACATAACAAGAAAAGTAAAGTAAGATAAAAGGTCTTGTTACATGAAAGAAAATATAAGAAATATGTAAGTTTATGTATAAGACAAAATTTTAAGTTAAATCTACAGTAAATTACAAACCTGCAGCAAAACTACAGAAACGTTTTACTCAGTTTCACATATTTGCTCACATTCTGGAAGTAGTGCATATAATGAATGTTTTATGGCTTGACTTTTCTGTTTCTAGGTCTCCGACTTTTGGTTGCCACTGTATATCATGCAGTATGCAAATTTCTTGAACTGAAAGGAAATTATTATTTTACACCCATATACTTAAAAAGGCAAAAATAGGCTGATCATCTCCAAACGGCCATATAATGGCTGTTGAATGGGTCTCCCGCCCGATGGGTATATCCTCTGGCTGTATTATATGCCATTCGGCCTGTGAAAGAGAGGCGCTTTTGTTCATATGGAGCATAGCTTTAATATGAAATTGTGTTTTATACCACCTCCTTGTTCTCCCCTTCACCTATGCATCTGTCACGGGGACACCGTGTCATCTGACAACCAAGTGACAATCTCTTTTTGCTGTCGTCTTTGTGTGCTTTGACATGCACTGCATCACGATACATTTACCTTTGTGCTCACTTCATCTTTTAGTCATTGATTGAATTTGTGTACGACACAAACCTGTGATGCAGTCTGCGGACCTAGTTTAGAAAAAAGCTGGCATGATACAGAATAGATGTTGGAGTAAATTCGGTAGAGATGGTAGAGACCTTCCTTCCTTGCTTGTGAGCTACTTAAATCATACTTGCTGTTTTTATAATCAAGCAATGACTAATCTGTAGTTTATTGCGGTGGGAACTTCACACAGATCTGGGTTTTCGTGCATGAGCACATGAATGAGAACGAGTGTTGGTGCAGAGCTCCACAGATACTAAGGTTACTGAAACAGATCGCTGTCAAAGATTTGTTAAGAAAAAAAATGCACAGAGGTGAAGCAAGGAGAAATGTGATATCCGAGAAGCAGTTCGAGTTTTGCAGTGTCCTCGCTCTGATGGGATGCAGCAGCAAAAATCAATGATAAAGACTCACACTTGGAAGTCAGCCGAGCAGCGCTGTCCAGTGTTTACTGACCCATTTATGAAATCATAAGTTTCCCATTAGTCATATGTCCCGGATGTGCAAAACTGATTCATGAAGCCAAGCATGGCTGGTTAACTTGCAATCACACGTTCTTAGTAGCCATCTGGCAGTATTAATAAATATATATTATTCAGATTTGGACCTTTGTTACAATGATAACTGAGACACTTGATAGCCTTTATTTTTTCCTTTAATAGTGTAAAAGTCATTCTCTGGAATGGTAACCAAACTTGATCCGTATCTCTTGAGGGAACAGTTCACCTAAAAATGTTGTTCTGCATTACTTAAATTAATCCGAAACCCTCGGGATATCTAAAAAACACAAAATGAGACATTCAAAGACTTTTAAAAATCTCTTTTCCATAGTAAATAAGTTTGTAAATGGCAGAAGTTTCATTTTGAGTTGAACTGCTCTCTGAAATAAGCTCTTATGTGCCTTTCCTTTTTATTTTTTCGTTTATTTATGGAGGAAACAGACATTTTTATTAGAAATGATCGATGGAATTTTACATGGGCTTACCGTTTAGTATTTTAAGCTGTTGTTGTTGTTGTAAGGAAATGTGATGATTAACTCAAGTTGGCCCCCTGCTGGTCGTGCTTGTGTAGTGCAATCATTTGTGTGTTCTGGGCTGTTGCTTACATTTTTGTAACGAAGGTTTACAAACTGAATATGTGTGTGAGGGGTATTTGAACTAATGCAATTGTGATTTTGACAGCCGGGGAACGTGCTAAAATGTAGACTGTTTTACGCTGTTGTTGGTTAGAAAATAAATGGTACAAAGCAGCACATGTACAGGAATTAGTTTAGTGCAGCGGTGTTATGTAGTCACCAGCTTTACAGCTTCTCCTGCCAGATTAGACAACATCTATGTCATGATATTATTCAATACCAGGACTTTGGTTTACTGCCCTGCTTGATCCTTAGTATGAATATTCTGGTTTATGGTGGTCTAGCTGGTAAACAAGTATAGCTGTGTTATTCACCAGCTAATAAAAGCTGGTCAGTCTGGATCCTTGCACTTGTCTTCTGTTCTGGTCCAGATTTTCAGAAAATGAGAATTGGTGTAAACCCAAAACATTAACTCAATAAGGACCAAACTATAAGGAACAGAGTATGTTCCAGTCCTAATGGTATAAAAAACTACACATATTACATACACTTGAAAAGTCCTCATTAAAATGATTCATATGTACATGCTGCTCTATGTGACCTTCTTCCTTTCTCATGAAACTGTAGCTGTAACTGTTTGGATTATCAGGCACGATGTCCGTTGTTCACGTGTCAGTTTTTCCCACACATGCATTGACCCAGCGACTGTCTGGGATGAGATGTTTTCCTTAATGCACTCCTGTTAGTAACTATAGGGTCACGGGCTTTATAAACAGCCCTTATACTCTGCTGTCACATGTTTAGATTAGAAATTATAAAATGTGTCTTTTTAATATTATGGCTTAAAAATTGTGGTGAAACTTGTTTCAACTGTATTTGCACATTGAAATTTTTCTGTTTATAAAAACACACCTTTTGGTTGGCTAATAAATTATTTTAAAAAATCAGTTTTGACAAGAATTATTGTAGAAGTCTGAAGATATTGAACAGTGATGTTTGGTTTAATTTTTTTTAATATAATACTGAATTTTACACCCCCTGACTGTACCTAGGGCATTTACGACAATATTGCCTGACAATAACTTTGCTAGATTCTCAAAGATAGCTGAAGCATGGAGTTGAGGGATGCTTGTGGTATGTGGGACGGATGATTTTGTTCTGAAGTTGTCTGCGGGGGGATTTAAGTTTTCTCTAACTGAACCCAATCTAATTGAGGTTAAAAGGATGGCGACCTTTTGCAGGCTAGACAAGACACATCACAAGACAAATGACACAAACAAAACATGCACTGTTGGAAGGTAAATGGTCAATTATATGAGTGTGTGTGTGTGTGTGTGTGTGTGTGAAAGAGAGAAATCAGATTGGTTTTCATCCTGCAAATATATATATATTTTAAACATACTTTTTTCTACATCTGACTCAAATCAATTTGACACTGTTTGCTTGGAAAATATTGATATTTGACCCTTTGTCAGTGTAGTTAATTAAGCTCCCTCATGTGTTCAGATCTATTCTCTATAATGGATTCGACACGCAGATCTGGTTCTTCAAAAAGGCCGAAACATACATCATGCATCAGTCTTTACCTTTTCACCAACCGCCTTCTGTTTTTGAAGTTTAATGCTGAATGAACCTCTTAACGAATCCAATAGAAAGTAACGCATGGATGAAACAATACTTAAAATGTATATATTTTGTCCAAAACATTGATTTAAAAATGTAATTAGATTTTGTTGATGATAAAAATAAGAGAAATGTTTAAAAACTTCACTTCCCTATTCTTTCAATTCTTAACATTTGTACTTTAAAGGGGTGACATGCACCCACTGTAGAAATAAATGTAACAATTGCTGTTAAAAAAACCCACATAAATAAGTCAAGATCAATGCGTAGTGATTATAAAATGTGAAATAAAAATTATTTAAATATTTTTATTAAACACACACACGGACGCACACAGATGCATTGTTAACATCTCATGGCTGTATGAAAGGATCCGGCCTTTTAAAGGCGTTGATTTAACTTTTTAAGTAAGAGAGGATAATCAAGTGTTTTGCACGTGAAAGACCCCCGTTTCCCCCGCGTGCTTCCCTCCCGCGTGCGCGCCATTGTCCCCGCGCGCAGGCAAAAAGAAAACATTTGAAGTTTCTTTTTAGACCAACAAAAGAGCCACATGTCATTGAAGTCAGTGTGTGTGTGTGAGAGAGAGAGAGAAAGGGAGAGAGAATAGTTAATACAACACTGTGGTAGTTAATAGGTCAATATAATCCTATAAGTGAACAGTTGTAGTTTTCTTTCTCGTTGGTGCATGTGACTTTGATATTATATAGGCTATATGCATATTATTCAATTTTATTCTTGAAATTTGGATGCATGGACTAAAAATATATAAGTAGTATACGCTATTTTATTGTTCATTTTAATAGTATTAGGCTCCAACGAAAATGTATTAATTTGTATAAATTGGAGAACTTGTTTTTACCATCATCCCAATTTCAAAACGTTACCTTAATTCACTCTCCAATGCAACGTGTATTAACTTTTTCTGCACTCTAACTACATAAATTAAATTATACGAGCACTTAGTCGTTAGCTAGAAAACAGACACTTTCATTCTCGTTTTTAAAAAGTTGCTACATGTCTTCGAGTCAGCCTTCTGCATGTCTGAAAGCAAAAGTTCACTGCTTTGGCCAATCTGCGTTCGGTTACAAGATCACTTGGACCAATCAGGACGCGCCGTTCGCGTTGCAGACAAGGAGGCATCTGCAAACTCTTAAATGTCTCAGTAGTTTGAGAAGAAGCGCTCGTGCTTAACGAATGTTAAAAACAATAAGGATGATAATTCTTCTAGCATCAATTCGAGCTAGTAATGTAAACAACTAAAGATCACAAAGACGTGAGAGAAAAAGGGTTTTTCTTTCATCCTCGACTTTTTCCTTGGCGGATACAAACCTGTGGAACTTTATTTTGTTTTATATCGTGAAATATTTCTCTTCATTTACAAAGCTCTGCTGGTCTGTGCGTTTGTATGGTTTAGTTCTTGTTTCCAGGATGATGCGTCCATCTCTCTCTCACAACTATGTCGGCGGATTCCCAATGGAGGGTAAACGTTTAAAATATACATTAAAATACAGGTTATGATTTAATTATATAATACATTTAATGTTAATTTAATGCCAACTTTTGGACTGTTGTTTAGGCAAATCTTTGTTCTAGCCGAACTGCGTTTAACTTTGACAAATGTTTTGATGGATACAGCACTAAACTTAATTACATAAAGTAACAAATTAAGATAACAATTTAAAAAGGCATATTAGAGCTTGTTGCTTAATAACATGCTTTGTATTATGTTTTTACTTCATTTGTTTTTGTTCAATATTTTTTCAATACTTCAATTTAATCAGCAGTTTTTGCAAAGAACTCTATATAACATGAGTAACTATTTTCACTAGATTTGGTTGTTCACTTATGAAATACAAAAATATATATTATTTAAATTATAAATTCCTCAGGTCAGTGTATTGGTTTGGGTTCTTTGAAACTACATGAATGTTTTTTTAATCATAACTTTATTGTGATTTATTGAAACTTGCAATGTAAACGAGCTTGGATCTAATCGGAACCATTAGGCCTATTTTAAAAGTGTATGTGCATGAATTTTAATCAGATGTATGTTTATTTATTTTGTCTGTAGCCTAAACGTTAAGGAGAACTTAAAAAGTTAATGCGTAAAAGCATAAACACAGGAACACATGATATATGTCCGGGAATGAAATGCACATGTAGCCTAAAGGCATTGTAAATTGTCTCACCCTGTATTAGAAGCCCATTTCAGGATGACACTTTTTTCTTTTGATTTGTTTGCATAGCCTTGCGAATATCTAAACAAGTTTACACAACGCTTTGATAACAATCTCCTCACTGTCTTCATAACTGGATTTTCTTTAATGCAGTTTCCACTCCAATGGGCCAGGGTCGAGTCAACCAGCTCGGAGGAGTTTTCATCAACGGTCGGCCTTTACCGAATCATATTCGACACAAGATAGTGGAGATGGCCCATCACGGGATCCGCCCGTGCATGATATCCCGCCAGCTCAGAGTCTCTCACGGCTGCGTCTCCAAAATCCTGTGCCGCTATCAGGAGACCGGATCCATACGGCCCGGAGCTGTCGGCGGTACGAAACCCAAGGTGAGGCCTTTTGGGGGAAACATGAAAGCAACTCGAAGCATCAGGTCGATGTCAGTGAGCGCTGAACTGTCTGTCAGATGTCACTCTGAATTTAAAATAAGGGCATTTTGAATGAAACATCCTCATTGACTATTTTGCAACTTTTTATCATGTTGAACAGACTGCATCTCCAGTGGTGGAGAAGCGCATTGAGGAATATAAACGGGATAATCCAGGAATATTCAGTTGGGAAATCCGGGATAAATTGCTTAAAGAGGGAATTTGTGACCGAAACAACGTACCATCAGGTAGGGTTTAGAGAATTTGTTTTGTAGAATTATACTTTACTTATATTACTGTGCATTTGTTTTTCAATTTAAATTGGTTTTGATGGGAATGTCGAGCACTTACGCGTTCTGTTCACCTTTTATTCAGTGAGTTCAATAAGCCACTTTGATAGGAAATTTGGCACAAAAGGTAACGATGAGGATGAGGACGAAGAGGAAAAGTGCGAGCAAGAAGAGCACGCGCACAGGAGCGGACACAGCATCGACGGGATTCTGGCAGACAGATGTAAGTGAAGCCTTCTTTACTCTATATACAAACTATTTGATCGAGTTAAGAATTAAGTGGTTCGTGGAAACTGAAGTTTTTGGAAAGATGCCTCTCCAATTTCTTTTTCTTTAAAATCTTTTCATTATATGATTTTATTTTTATGGACGATCTGGACAAGATATGAGGAAAGTATATTACCTAGTTACTTGTAGATGATGATTCTGGTAACGAGTGAATATTTCTTCCTTTTGATTTATTTTCAGTAAATATTTAGTGAAGATCAATAAAATATCCGTTTTATCAAAATGTTTGACTGGGAATAAATAGCAGAAATTTGAATGAAACAGATTCAGGCTAAATCTACAATTTAGGTTTAACTTAAAGACAGTTTCTCTTCATTCATTTACTAGTTTAGTTTCCGATTTATCACTTAATAAAACACGTCTTGAGATAAAAATTATAGCACAACGCACACGAGCACAGGACTGAAGCAGCAAAATAAACATTTGTTCGAGCGCACGGGTGCGCGCTTGGGTATGAATTTAAGTGACAATGCGCTCTGCTTCCCACCGGTCCAGCCCTGAAAAACATTAAAATGTCAGTTAGTGATACTTCACCAAAAATGAAATTCTGTCATCATTATCTCACCTTCCTGCTATCCAAAATCTGTATACATTTATTTGTTCTGATGAACACTGATAAAGATATTTGGAAGAATGCTTATAACCAGATATTTGGAAGAATGCTTATAAAAGACAGATTTTGCCCCCCCATGGTCAAAAGTGCCCCAGAACTGTTTGCTGTCCTACATTCTTCAAAGTGTCTTATTTTGTGTTCAAGAGAATAAAAATCGATAAAGTAATTCTTCCTACTATGGGAGTCAAAGGATGACGAGATTATTGGTTACAAGCATTCTTCCAAATATTTTTCTCTGTATTCATCAAAACAAATACATTTATACAGATTTGTAACAACCGGAAGGTGAGTAAATGATGAAAGAATTTTTGGAGTGAATTATCACTTTAACTGCGAAAAGAGTTTAGGTTTAACATGGCCTAGATCAATTCAACAAGGTCCTGGAGTAATTATTTAAAAAATATGTAAATGGACTAAATTAAAGGACTTGTTTAAAATTCTGTCAACATATTAATGTACTTTTTTTCTTGTCATCGCTAATGTAAGTATGGGTTTAATTAAAATACTTATACTAAGTAAAACTTAGTGTTGGCTTAGTTTAAAAGCTATTCACATTCAATGCTTAGTTTCACCTTCTGTTCAAGTCTATACCTGGGGAAAAGATTTTCCCTTAACCAGCATGCACTGCATCGCATGGACAGTGAGAGTAAATATAAAAATAAGATATATTATTTAATGTGGGTTTAAACAAAGGTGCGTTTATTAATGTTAATTGCTGCATTATGTTCCGTTTTGGGACATGTTGTTATGTGGAGTTTGTGACTGCTGTATTATTTTGGTGCTAAGAGGCCCAATAGAAGTTGAAAAGTTGTTTTTCCCCTCTTGCTGCCCAGAGGGTAACATCTGTAGTGACTCTGTTTTGATGTTCTGTAATGAGCTAACAGCTCGTCCCTGCGTGACAAATTGAGGTGAACGTTGTACGACCGCCACAGATGCCCAGCTAACACTACTTGAGCCGTCTCAATAATACTGATCCCAGCGCAGTGTCACACTTAATGACGACAGGAGTTTATTAAAGGCTCTTTCCTTCAATAGAGACCAGTGTTCCTCTCGGCCGTTCCTTCATTGCCTGGAGCGGCGGTCACAATGGGGGCGAGACTCTCGTCATGCGCGCCGCCACAAAGCCTGTCCGTCACGCTCTGCCCGTCCTGCGATCCGAGAAAAACTAGTCCCCGAGCCGATTAAATCACGCTCTTTATTAGAACTTCACTTTCATCTGGCCAGTGAGTCAAACACGCCTCTCTCTTTTTCATTCCTTATGCCCTGCTCTACCTCTCCTTCTCTCTTGGCCTGCGGCACATTTGGGGTTTATATCTGTGGGCCGTTGTCCGTGTCTCGTATTCCCACACCCCTCCTTCTCTGGGAGACACAGACAGGCAAGTTGAGTTTGGTATTTACACCCTTCTTTTGAATTGGCCATGGCTTGATTCCTGACCTCTTCCTTTACACTGTCTCCATATTTCATCTTTAAAGATACTGGAGACTGTGAGGGGAATCTGTAGCTTACGGACTGTGTGGTGTGCTCTGAAATTGCCCTTTAAAAACAATGATGTGAGTCATATTTATTTCTTGCTAAAATATAATGAAAGCCAAAACGTAAATTTTTACGTTTGAATTCACATAGGGACTCCCTGTTAAACATATGCACATGCACAAGCATGCACGCACACATGCATACGCAAGTAGTCGATGGTAAGTGCCAACTGGCCCGGTGTGGCAGAGTTTGTGTGGCACCATGGAGTGTGCAGTCAGCGGGTCTTAATTTGTTCTGAGAGTCGCCACAAACATATGTTTGTGCCTCCACATTTCAAATGCTGGCTTGACAAAGCCCTGTCTGAAAGTTTAGAAAAAAACTCTGACCCATGCTAAAACTGTTGAAAGTTGCCAAAGCTGTGCAGTGTTGCACTGAAAACGAGCTACGACAAAACTTGTGTTTAAAATGAAGTGTATGTCGCCCGTAAGATCTAGTTTCGAAAGACAAGAAAAAACGCAGAAAATGAAAAGTTTTTCATAAAAAAAGTTCTGAAAAGTAACTAATTACTAGTTACATATTCAATAGCGTAATTAGATTATTGTACAAATGACTATCTCCAAAAAGTATTTAGTTACTTATTACTTTCTATGTCCTATATCAACCTTTATTAGAATTGATTCAATGATAGACATGAAACTGCTAATTTAATTCATTCAAATATATTATAAATAAATTCATAAATTATTCTTATTAACTGACCAAAGTATACAAATGTGAGAAGGATATATTTAAGCATACAATTAAAAGTGTGAATTATAATTTTGATGTCATTCATACACAGCATTTAGTTTAGTTTAGTAACTGTAATTAAATTTCAGAAAAAATAAGAGTAATCCCTTACTTTACTTTTCTAGGAAAAGTAATTCAACTACAGTAACTTATTACTGTAATTAACCTGGCCCTTTATGCATACACTCACAATGTTTTTAAGCTTTTTTATATCTGCACCTGTGACACGCAATAAGAAAGATGCTTTTTGTTAGCAGATGGTGTAGTTATGACAACTGCTTGCAGATGATAAGAGGGCCAGGCTTATGAGTTTGGTTTATTGTGGTTGTTAGGGCATAGTGTAGTGATGCTTTGCGGTTGCTATGGTGTCACAGTTGTGGTTGCAAGGTATTAGAAAACAAATTTTGAGAATTTGAAAGAAAACCTAAACTTGTACAGTAAGAGCATCTTGGCTTTGTCAAGAATAAAAGTGAAAAGGAAATCGTTTCATCTATCTAAAGACATTGAGACAGTAAAACAGACAATGAGGGAAATCCCCGAACCATCATCTCATCGTCGTGCAGCCTGATGGTCAGCAGACTGAGAAATCTGTGTTCCCTTGCATTCCGGCCCTGAAGGCAAAATTTCAATGTGCATGTCAGATAGCGAGAAAATAGAAGGCAGAGAGAGTTCAGGAGAGCTGTTATTTATATGATACTTCATGAATGAACCCTTACGACTTCTTTGATAAATGCGCCAATGAAGGAATGTTTCGTATGTTTGGTCATGCATTCAAGTTAGCATAGATCTCAGTTGTGTCTCTTTTAAGTCTCATCAAATTTTTAAAGGGATACTCTACCCTAAAATACAAATGTATTCACCCTTAAGTCAACTGTCTTTCTTCTGTAAAACACAAAAGAAGATAATTTGAGAAATGTATTAAATCAATGGGGGCCGATTCTGGTCATCGTTCTTCAAATGACCTTCTTGGGTTTTCTTCAAAAAATACAGGTTTATAATGACATGAGGGTTAATATTAAAAGATAAAGTAATGAAAGAAATTCCATTTGTTGGTAAAGTGGTGGGGAAATGGATATAAATAACATACAAAAAGCTTTAGTTCTCTATGGTCTTGACAGAATTTAATGAGACCACATTTAGATCTATGACTTTTGTGTCTTGGCAAATCTGAATAAAGTTGGAAACATTTTGACAGAAGACATACTAAACTGTAAAAAAAAATCACCAATTTCAACTGCCTTAAATTTTTAAGTGAAATAAAATTAGCTTTATGAGTTAATTGAACTTAATTATCATCTGATAATTTCAGATTTCTATATCTTTTCTACTGTATCTATATAAAAAAAATAGCTCTGTACGTTGTATTAGAGACACGTTTTTACTGCACTTAAGCTTTTTGTTGTCCTAATGTTGAACCAATTGCTTCCAATGTTTACCCAACTTGTAAGTCGCTTTGGATAAAAGTGACTGCTAAATGACCAAATGTAATTATATTGAACTGACATAAAAAGTCGAGTTGTAAAATACAACTAGTTTAAATTTAATTGACCAATAAAGTTAATTTGATTTAACTTAAAAACGAATGAAGCTGTTTAACTTCAGTTTACAGTGTGGATGTTTCAGCAAAAATAAAAAATAGTCGTACTGTAGATAACAAGCACTTATATGTGTTTGTATGTATGTTTTTTCACTTGTTAAACAAGTCAGTGTGAGGTCATAAGTGTTTGACCTCTGGTGAGCAAAGGTCACATTGATGTTTGTTTAGAGCAGGTGAGCACTTCCTGTTTTGATACCGGCTTCCTTCAGAATAAATACACTATGTTCACAATATAGCATGTAGTAATGTTACATGATGTTACAAATGTAGCATGTTACTGTAAGTTGTAAATGTTATAGACGCTGTATACTATTCGACATACAGTAGTTTTCTGTGAGCATCTCTCTGTTCCTTTCGTTTCCAAAATAAGACAGCAACAGAAACATTTCAGATGTGAAAACAGTTTTCAAGTGATTCAAAAGAGGCTCAGGAGATAAATAGCACATTTGAAGTCGAGATTGTTTGGGGCAGCTGCGAGGGTCACAGTCGCTCTTTAGTAAGTCAAGTCCTCCCCCTGTTTCTCTCTTTCCCTAAACGCCGGGGGGCAGATGGGCCCACGAGCTGTCACTCATCCTTTCTATCTCCAGCATCTGTTAGCTCTCTATGTACTGCTTAATGTAGTCGGCCAGTCACTCAGCCAAACCCAGCGCTGAAAAGAACCCGTCGCAGAAACGCTGCATTTGTTCCCGAGCTTTCTTTTGTGCCATTCTTTGTCATTCTTCTCTCCCGTTTTTTGATGGCGAGGGGGCACGTCATTTGCTCAATTAGTCCTCTTCAATACCTGCCCCCAAGAGAATCGGATCTCACACGCACATGCTGCAAAATGCACACATGCACATATGGTTTTACCTTGGACCAAAGCTAAGTCCAAAGTGTGTGAATACGCTGTCCCCCAGTGTTAATGAAACGTCTTAGGTGGATTCTGTGTCCACAAATGCATGAGGTAAATGCGCTCGCGGTGATATTTGGGATTGGAAGATTTAATAAGAGCAGAGGGCCTGGAGCTGAAAGAACCGGCGGATAGAGATGCTTTTAGTGACCGCACAGTTTACATAGCGGAGAGCTAAAGTGTCTGAGCAGGACCTTAAAACGCACGCTAACTTTGAATGCCAAAGACCTTAAATATCAGTACGCACAAACATGTGATTTATATTCTGCAAAGCACACAAACACACACACGCTCTTGTGTATTTACAGAAGGCAGAACAGCCCTGAATAGATTCTTGAGACGCTCCTTTTTTTGAGATTGTGTGTTTAGAAGCATGTGGACCTTCTGACCAGATCCAGCATGTCTGTGTGTTTTTAGTTTAAATGCATGGCTTCTCATTCGTCAGCAAGAATGTAAAAATGCACGGTTTATGAGATTTTACACACAAATCGAAAATGCACGGTTTCTTGTGTCCCTGCAGCTCATATGGTAAAGCATGGAGACATGCGTGGTTCGGCATGGACAAAATGTATTATTTGTGTGAAGTTACTTGAGATAGAAATTTCATGTTGTAAAATGTTTTTAGCAAGATCAGTCAGTTAGATTAAGTAATTTACTCTCTCAGTAAATTATTAGGTAAGTTATATAGGTTTATTCTTGTTTTACTCCACTGTAGTATATCCGTATTTATGTAGCACTGTGGTAACTTAAAACGATTTGGATTTTTTGATTATTCGTGTCCAGGCTGAATTTTCATGGTTTCTTGGGCTTTCCTTAAAGGGACAGTTCACCCAAAAATAGAAATTCTGTCATCAATATCTGTGTAAATGTCTTTGTTCTGTTGAATACTAAAGAAGATATTTTGAAGAATGCTTGTTACCAAGCAGTTCTTGGCCAGCATTGACTACCATAGAATGAAAAATGGCAATGTTTGTCAAATGTGCCCCAGAACTGTTTGCTGTCCTACATTCTTCAAAATATCTTCTTTTGTGTTTAACAGAACAAAGACAATTACAAGGTAATTTTTCCTACTATGGTAGTCTATGGTGGCTTATAATACTGTTTGCTTACAAGCACTTTTCCAAATATCTCAGTTTTCATCAGAACAAAGAAATGTAAACAGATTTAGAACAACTTGAGAGTGAGGAAATGTAGCGAGAATTTTCAGTTTTGGGTGAACTGTTCTTTACTGGGTTTAGAAGAGATAGACTTAAATTACTCCGTCCCTTTCTCTTTCTCATTTTACCCCTGCCACTCGCCCACCTTTGGCCCTTATGCCCCCTACACCCCCTCCAGGTCAGGTGACGGCCTCCACTGAGGGTCCTGGCCAACATGACGGATTCCACAGATGGAGGATGTAAATCAGAAATCAGTTCAACAAGGAGAGAGAGAGAGAGAGAGAGAGAGAGAGAGAGATGCACATATAGCTAAATGTAAACAGACTAATGATATAAAAATATGAGTGTAACCTAAAATTTATAATGACCAGCTTTTACTTTTGTAGATTACTTTTAGTTACCATGTTTACTGTATCTTTATTTGATCTTGTGTGTTTTATATGATTTCCTGCAGTCAGATTTTGAGTGTGTGAGTTTGCATCTATGTGTTAGAATAAAAACACAATGTGGTTTATTTATCTAATAAACTTTATGTATCTAACAAGCACATTGCATACTTCTATAGCATATACTGTATAAGCAGAAAACAGCATTTACGACCGAATGTTAGCTAATATGTCAGCAAGTCACTGACATATTACATATATGTAACACATGTATATGTACATGTGTTACATATAGTTACACATGTAATTATATGTAACAATAATTACATATGTCAGCGTAATTATTGTTACTACGGCATAATACTTGTCAACTTTCGAGTCACTTTGTCCAAGGATCTATACCTTATCGTTATTATATCAAAATAAATATTCCTTAATGGCAAGTTTTAAAACATCAAAATTATGATTCTGGCTCAAAACGATACACGTCACATGTTAAACAATCAAATATGTGACCCTGAATCACAAAACCAGTCTTAAGTAGCACGGGAACATTTTTTGTAAAAGACAAAAAAACATTGTATGGGTCAAAATTATTGATTTTTTACGCCAAAAATCATTAGGATATTAAGTAAAGATTATGTCCCATGAAAATATTTTGTAAATTCCTACCTTTAATATATAAAAACTTTATTTTTGTGAGTGGATGGCCTGCCACAGTGCCACTGATTAACAACTTCAAAGGGAATTTTCTCAATATTTAGTCCTATTCTAATAACTCATACATCAGTATAAGGCTTATTTTTTCAATTTTCAGATTATGATAAAATCTCAATTTCGAAAAATTGACCCAGAAGGTTTTGTTGTCCAGGGTCACATGTTTGTTTTAGACATCTTACCTTTTGAGATTTAAGACAACCGTGAGGCTTTCGTAATTATAAGATGATATTTACGATCGCTTTTATTTTGAGAATTTGGATTCTTCTTAATTTTGAGCAAATTATTAAGTACTGTCTTAAACTGTTTTTTTGGAAATACATAATATTTCAAACTTTTTTCTTCAATTCGAATATAAGAAAAAACATTTTCTTCCTTAAGAAGAATTTTCTTCTTAAAAATGTTTTGTGAATCTGCTCCCAGTTGTTTATTTCTACTTTATTAAATTAAGGTTTTTGGAGACATTTGTCAGTAAATTTGTCTCTGTGGTGACACTGATGTTTGTGTTTCAGCGAGTCTGTCTGGTGAAGGATCAGACGTGGAGTCAGAACCTGACCTGCCGCTGAGACGAAAACAACGACGCAGTCGCACAACCTTCACCGTAGAACAACTGGAGGAGCTGGAGAGAGCTTTTGAACGCACGCACTATCCAGATATCTACACCAGAGAAGAGCTCGCACAGAGAGCTAAACTCACAGAGGCACGAGTACAGGTAAACACTACTGACATCATTTTATACACTTCCATTCATTTCATATCATGCTAACGGCAAACCATCACAGAAACATGTGTGTGGCAATGAACTAAAGAAAAAACATGTTTCAGCCAATTTATACATCTTTGTGTTTGAAGTACCAAAAATGTCTCCAAAAGCACAAGTTGGTCATGATGATATGCAGTTTGATAATTCTTTCTTTTAACTCTCTATTTCAGGTGTGGTTCAGTAACAGGCGAGCTCGTTGGAGGAAACAAGCGGGAGCCAATCAGCTCATGGCATTTAATCATCTGATTCCGGCTGGTTTTTCCCACCCGGCGATGTCTAGTCTTTCCCCGTATCCTCTGTCAGAGAGCCCGTACTCACCTGCTGGCCTTTCTCAAGGTAAATTAAAGTCGGAAAATTACATTTACATTGCATTTTACAATATTTGACGGGATTAACGTGTTTTTTTTTAGATTCAAGTACCGTTCACAGACCGCAGCCCCTTCCACCACCTTCAAACCATCAGAGTTCTGGAGGGCCGGGGCAAGAGGGCGGGGCTTCCTACTGTCTGTCCAGTCGGCACGGTTACGCGGGATACTCGGAGAGCTTTGGACCACATAACAGTCCCACGCACTCTACCATTAATAATGGGCTATCTACACAGGTAAATGGGATATTTGTTTCAATGCTGTGTAAAAAATCTCTTTTAACATGTTTGAGAAGTTGACATGTAAACCTTTGGCCCAACCAATCGTGTGAGTTATCTGTTGATAAATAGCCACATGGAAAAAACCTTGAAGTTTATTGTAGTATACTGACTTTTTGTTGAACAAATTTTGAAGAATTAACACGATATTGATAATCATAGTTTTTAATATCATGGTTATTGTCAAAACTGGTTTATTTTGACACTTATAATTATAACTATAGTGACTTGTTAACTGTAGTAAACTTTAATATCTACTATAGTAAGGCTCAAAAACACTATAGAATTGTACTACTGTTTACTACAGTATTTTTATAGGCCCGGTTTTACAGACATGGCTTAGTTTAAGCCAGGGCTATACCTTCGTTGAACTAATACATTTATGTCGCTTTTATCAAAATGCCTTAGAAGAATACATTACTGGTGTGCATCTTGACACAAAACAATGGCACTGATATATTTAAGATATTTCGTGGCAAGTTATATTCAGTTTAGGCAGGTCACACATTCCTTTTTGTCTGAGACATGCCTTAAGCCTTGTCTGTGAAACTGGGCCGTAGACTATTAAGAAAACAAAGTAAACTTGCTTTGTAAATCAAGAATATCGTTGATTTCTTTAGCTGAATTACAAGCTTCACGTTTCTGGTTTTGAACTTTTATAGCCGTCTTTCATGTTCAGATTTTTAAACCGTGGATTAGTAAAAATAGTCACAAATAAAATCCAGTCTAGTTCAAAGTAACTCGCACCTGTTGGCTCATGTTTGAGTGTCAGTTTAATGGAGGTCTTCTGGCTTCTGTAGAAACTATTACACACTTCAAGACGTCACATCACACGGATTAATTCCACCATCTCAGGCCATCCACGGGCCATTTTTCACTCGGTTATCTCATGCTTTCAAATGGAAGAACAACAGAAAACACGCACCGATACTATCACCCCCCTCTGTGTGATAGATGGTATGACTGACCCCCATATGTTTCTCATTTGTAAAAGGAGCACACCAATGCCTCAACTGGGGGCGTTTGTCAAACACATTGACAGACCACACTAAATTACAAGTTGACAAGTGTATGTGTGTTGGACTTTCACATTCTCAGCTCGGTGTCAAGATTTTGTAGTGTTAATGCATACAAACAATTTTAAAGGGATAGTTTACCAAAAATATTTTTTGGTTGTTGTGTTTATACAATGGAAGTCAATTGGGTTCAACGTTGTTTGGTTACCAACGTTCTTCCAAATATCTTCTTTTGTGTTCTGCTGGTGAATGAAAGTCAAACGGGTTTGAAATATCAGGTCATTCGAATTTCTATAATTTTTTTGTGTGAACTATCGCGGCACACACATGAATGTTCAATTATCAGAATACTTTATTATTGTAATGTCTTGTTTTGCACGTATGATCAGTACGTGATCAACAGTAGCACTGTTGATCAGTTTGCGACTACCAAATACCTTTGTGAAGTTGTGTTTTAGGAAAATTCATAAATCAAGTTTAAATGTACCGTCCAGAGAGCTTATAAAAAGTATAACTGTAAGCGCTCTGTCCAGAGGTTCAGAAACAGAATCTCTCCAGGATTCAGCATATGTCTCTCTGCTCTATGTAAAAGAGGTTTAAGCGACTCCATGTGCGTGACCGTGAGCCTCTGTATGTGTGTTGTATCGTTTCGACTGCATTCGCTGATGTAATAAGATCTTGTTGCCTTGGAGACATGCTTTTCTCTTTTCTGGTTCTATGTTAAGGTGCTTATTTGGTACGGCAACCGGAGCATGTGTTTATTCTATTGGGAGATTAAATTATGGTTAGGAACTTTCAGTCCCCAGAGCGCACATGCAACTTTCCTGTAATGCAGCGCAGTGTTTTCTAGGTTATTAAGCAATGAGCACACACACACACTAAGTGCACGTATACAAACAAACATACGCTAGATATACACACTGTGCTTACCTTGCGGCGTAGTTCTTTCAAAGAATCAGATTAAACAATTCCCTGAATTCAATTATATCACGTCTGAACAACTGCAGGTCACACAGGGTGCGTGTTTTAAAGGTAGACCATATCACAAATTTCACCAAACTTAAATAAATGCAAAAATAATATCTCTGAATGCATCTACTATAAATTCAGCAAACAGGTAGTCCCGCCCCCTTTCTTGCATACATTTTGGTGACTATATTCTCTCTCTCTCTCTCTCTCTGCAGGTTATGGGACTGATAGCCCCAGGCGGAGTTCCACACCAGACCGAGTTTTCTCTGTCCTCTCTGGAGTCGGGCACTTCCCCTCCCGGTACCTGTTCCCAGCGTGTTGAAGCTCTGTCTTACGGCCCCCCGTCCTTCTACAGCATGGAGCACAGCGCCCCCTACCACTACACCCAGTATGGACAAAGTAAGGACACATACAGTATTTGGTTGCTGGTTTGTTTTTCTGGCTCCAGCTGTGAAATTAGTGTCGAACGAAATATGACCGAGGGAAACACTAGTAGGAAAGATATTTTTTTAAATCATAGATGCCGAAAATCTCGCTATATTTATGTGTTTTGTGTTGTTTTACAGTACACATGTCTAAAAATTCTTAAATTAAGATTAATTTACTTGACAAGCAAAATTACATGAGAGTCTTTGTTTTATCTGAAAATGCTTATTGCTTAAAACAAGCACAAATATCTGCATGTGGGGTAAAATAATGCATTAAGTTGAAACTATAATTAATTTAATAATTATTACGTGTAAGATATTTGTATTAACCCACTGAAAGATATTATTGTTTGTTTCGAGCATAAACTAACTTTTACTTTACCTGAATTTTAATAATTTTGTTTTAATACAAATTTTTTAGATTAGGTAAATGTATTGTTTTGTTTCATTTCTTCCAAATACAAATGTTATTTTAATAAATTAAAAAAAACAAGGTAAACAAACAAAAAGGATTTATTTACAGAGAATAAAAACTGGAAAAATAACAACAAAAAGCAAATTTTCAGACCTGGAATACAACACCTCTTTCTGAAATCAAGTTCATTTTTAAACATTTTGCAAGAATATTTCAATAATAAATGTTTGATAGAAAAACTTTCATGCGGTTTTCACATATTGCTGTTGGATGATCTGAGGTGTGCTGTCGTTGGAATTTGACATTGAAATGGTCTGTATACATGGAGAAATGCTGATTAAAGTCCAAATTTGTCTCTTAATTTTTTTCCAGAGATGTATTGCCGGTTTTACAAATGTAAATCCATTCCGTCTCACCTTGAAGTTCATTTCTTGGACTCAATAAACCCAAGTTCCAAGTGCACTTTGAGCTCTGTGTGAATTGTAAGATGTGCGAAATGTCGCTACAAATACAGTTTTAATAGCAGGACACACATTCTGAGGATTCACCTTTGAACGTCACATCCATAACTTTGCAGTGTGTAAAAACTTAAGATATTGATTCTGGTTTATAATAAGCCTATCTTTGATTTACAGAGGTCTGATATGTGGACCGTTTGTGCGTTTGCTTGTTACGGTTGGATGGTAATCTCCTGTGGCAGTATTAGGATTAGAAACAGCTGAGCTTGTCTAGCTCACTATAGCAGGTCACGGTCGACTCATACAGTTCCACAGAGATGAAATGACCGCGGTTCGCGCTTTAATGACTCTTAAGGGTAGACCGAGCGCTTCTCAATCTGATTGCTGTATCGAATGGAAGGCACATGCAAAGTTCAGCGGCTGAATCAACTCCAACAAAAGCTTCATATTACTCCAGAAATCATGGTGCAGATACATATGGAGATGTTTGAATGCCTCATATATTACAATCATGTTGAGAAGTTATGTCAAGTTTTGCGAGAAGTGATTTAACCCTTTATGAAGAAATTAGAGACATTTATAATTTCTTTTTTTGTGTTTTATTTGAAAGACTTTAAAACACTACTCTTCCTTTTCTGACAGATTCCTTTCATTATCTGCGACCTGAAATCGCCTGAAGTCATTCCAGTGTTTGATGTTTTCCCACCTCTCTGAAGTACAATGGATTTGAGAAAAACCTTACAAGAGTGTAACAATATGGCATTACAAATGTCTGATTTTGTTATTGCAAATACCTGGAAAATGCTCACATACTTTAAATGGATTAGAAGAATAACACATTTTGCTATAAACTGCTCTACTAAAATCTTTCAAACGCAACAAAATATACTGAATAAAAACCAAAAGATTTTTATAAAATGTTTAAAAAGATAATTTCATGAAATCTTCATTTTTTGATCTTGAAGTGCAATATTAGAGCTAGAAACATATCCAGACGTTTGATCTTCAGGATCAGCGGTGTCATCATGAAACATGAGCGTGCATACGACGGCAAACCAAGGCGCTGGGCTGCAAACATCTTTCTCTGCTCATATGTTGTGAATAAAAGACAAATGTTTGTAGGAGGACAACGAGTCAGTCAGCGTGTTTTTATACAGCTTTGTTTCGCAGCACATTCCCTATTGCTTAAGGGATGTTTTTGCTTTCATAAATAAGGACGGTGGAAAAATTCCAGGAAGCACATTTCCAAGAGACGTTGAAACCATTTTGAATATGTTACTTTTTTCATGAACTTTGTTCCATAGTTGCATAAATGTTATTTGTTTGTGTAGACAGGTGGCACAATTTTAATTTTTTTTCAAATACATATTTTTATAATGGTTTGATTTTTAAGGTATGTGTAAAATTGCAATTGCTTGCTTTCATCACAACACCCTACGAAAACCATTTTGTTGGTGTTCTTCAGCTGTCCTTATATTCATCAGAAATTCAAGCAAGAATACGACTCAAAATGTTTGAATTAATTTATTTTGTGTACTTGTGTGTGTATATTTGTATCAGATATTTTTCTTAATAAAATAATTGTATGAAAATAAACTTTGTTTATTTAAATAACAAATATTGAGAAAAACGTAATTTTTTTTAATGTTTTCTTTTAACATTTTCCGCTGTGCATTTTTTTGAAGTTCTCTTTCTCTCCAAGGCTCTGTTTGACACCCAGAATTTGCTGGTAAACGTTCCCCATCTCTTTCCCCCTGTTCCATCATCTGATGGATCAAAGTTAAAAGTTCACTATCTCGCATGTTCCTGACAAGAGGAAATAGAAAGACGGTTCAAACAGATGAAAATAAATCTGCAGTATGATCTGTTTTTCATCTGGTCTTCAAACATGTGTTTTGATGCAGATATTGTATCAAGGAATCATATCAAATTGTTGTTGATTCCTCTATAATTTAAATAACTTCAGTCTGTCGTATAATGAGGAACATGATTTCGCTGAGTTACTGTTTCATTGAATCAACCACATCTTTTATTTGTGATTTCTCAAAAGTGGGTCAAGGTCCTTTATCTTGCTGTTCGTGTGTTTAATGTGTCATTCAATGTTCAATTGATCAAAATATTATGTTCAGCTCTAATTCTTAGTTCAGATATATCAAGTTTTAATGTATAAAAAATTAAAATATAGAATATATATAGAAGTTATATATATATATATTTTTAAAGAAACCAGCTGATATAAACTCATTTTCGTGGTAAGACAACAGATTGAACAGTTATTTCTTAGTTCTTTCTATCTTTGACGTTTACTTCACATTCATCTTTTTATAAGGTTCTTTTAACAGAAGTTTTTTTAAAAATGAAAAAATTCCATTCTTGCATGTATGACCTTCAATTCAACAAGCTAACAGTCTCTTGAAAGGAAGGGACGCCCTGTTGAGTTTAATGGTTTTCTGTTTAAGGACATCATCTAAACAAATCTAATGGTCCATGATAGCCCTTAAAATGAGGAAAATAGAACTACATGTGTTTGTTCCTCATTCTTTAGAACTCAGTGCTAGTTCATTTGTTCATCTGATTACTTCAAGTGGTAGGATTTTGTATTCATTCAGTCCAGATTTCAATAAGATGGTCACAAAAAAATTCTGAAGGAGTGAACAAAACAATTAGAAAACAAAAATCACATTGGGAAACATTTCTCATGTACTTCTGCTTATCACATGAAACTTCCTGGTTTGTTTTTACAATCAGAAACATTTCTCAATACTTCTGCATTCATTTTAACATGATCAAGCCTTTACTGGACAGCTAACACGGACCTGACCCCGCCAGTGAATGTATAATAGCACACACTTCATCTGTGAAGAGAGCCGCACATCATCTCTGACTCTGAACTTACAAATTCAGGACAACAGAAATCATAGTACCATTGATTATTTTGATCATTTAAAGAGAAGTGATACCAAATCATAGAAAATATCAATTAATATCATTAACTTTATATAATTACAATTCAGTACAAAATAGTCAATTTAAAGTCTGTGTGAATGTGTTGTTTTGTGTCCGTTTAGATTGTGAATCTGCGTGGACTTCTGCTGATCTTTCTGGTTCCTTGTTTGACTCAAAGAGTGGACGAGACCGTGGACGTCAATACTCTCACTCAACTTCATAAACTTCTTCGAGCTAAAGTAAGTATGCGATAAGAACATAGGGAGAAAAGACTTTCAAAGGCATTGTTCAAGTATTCGTTAACAGAACCCTGATTAAAAACGCAATTAATCACATTTACATGAAACATTGTGTCAAATGTGATTTTTACAATACTCTGGAAAAAATAATGTATATGGAGAACATCTTGATTTTAGATTGATTTTGATCTTATGATGGTTTGTGTGTTGTATAAAACAAAAAGAAATGTATCCAATGATATGAGTGTGCTTAATGTTTTACAGTTATAAGAGAGTTGATGCTGATGGACACCCCCGACAGTACGCCACGGCCATCAACGTACCAAAAGCTCAATGTCAAGCCGGCTTTATTCCTTCAAGGAACAACTTTCTAACTGAGGAAGATGCACGGATTGTGAAAATTGCTATTGCTAATGACTCCAGCGCAATTTACCAGGGTCAACAGCTCATAGCGGCAGGACTCCGAAATATGACAAAGTACAATATTCATTCCAGTCTCTTTAACTGAACCCTCCTGACACCTCACTCATGATAAACAGAAATAATCAAGACTGCAGTATTTTCTACACATTTAACTCTCCGTGTTTTGGCACGTGTCTGGATGAGGAAGGCAAACACAACATTCTGGAAGCTCTTGGTGGCTTGAGCAAATGTCGTGGAATTAAAGCTTTCGTTTTTAAGGATTTCTGGAAGTTTGACACTAAAAAAGGACGCCTCCATTGATGAGAACTGTCTCCCACCGCCACCAATCATAAGACACGGCAGGGAACTCTAGTTTATTTGCCGAAAAAAATATGCTAAGATGGTCAAATGATTGCAGTAATATACTATCTCGAAGAAACAAAATCATTTTGTTGATTCTCATTTGGAGATGTGCGCTAAACAAATAAAACTCTCTCACTCACATCTTCTTGAAATAACTTTGTACTGAAGACGTTTTGCATCATTCAATGTACATGAAAAATTAAAAATAATCACATGAAGAAAGTTTTTTTTGTGAATTAATGTTGATTGTTGTGAACTGCCTGATTATTACTTGAGGGTTAATAATGGGTCATCAGTGAATATTCACCAACCAGCATAACATTTTGCACCTGAATAAATGTGCACTATAAAAGATTTTCCAGTAACCTACTGTAGATTTAATGTGCAATTTTGTTTTAAGCATAAACTAACCTAGATTAGATATTTTTTGCTAAAACAAGACTAAATATCTTACAAATTGGAAAGTATTGTGAGTAGTAATTAAATCTACAGTAAGTTACTGGCAAACCTGCTGCAAAAACTACAGCAAAGTTTTACAGTGTGTTTAAGAACAAGGGTTTTAAATATTAAAGGTAAAAATGTTTAGTATTAAAACAAATCCACATACTACAACACGCATAGCCAATCAAAAATAAGAAAACCTTTCTGCTTGACAAAAATACGTCGATGGCGACAGACAGATCTTCTCAGTGCTCTACTGTAACACATTTCTGTCGTTTTTACAGTATTATTAGTGCAAAATGAACAAATCCTTACTGTAGAACCTGTAGTAGGTTGCTATAGATCTGCAAACAGTCATACATTTCAGTGGCGGTTTTACAGTAATTTACAGTAAAACGTTTACAGGTTTTCCTGTGAATCCTTTTACAGCAATTTTGAGCATGACGTTAGGTAACATTGCACATTATTAAATAAAATATTTGCTCATGAAATTTTGATGTAGTCCGTTGCCTGGGAACATTTTATTGATAACATCAAGTGTGTGTGTGTTGGGCCTTCAGGCTCTTGCCCGCATTATAAACTATAAGTATGTTTAATAATGTTTCAAAAAAGAATAGATAGAGAGTGAATAATGTACAAGCATCGGTCAGGAAGCCATCAACTGAAATGTGATTTAATCTTAAAGGAAACACAAAAATATGTTATTTCAACAAACCGTCACATTGCTCCTATCCTGATATTCCTGCTTCTGTGAAACAAAGAAAGAATTTTAAGAATGTTTACTATGAGAAAAAACGTGTCAAGAGATGAGCGTATGTAATTTAAAAAGTCCTTTTTGTGTGACCTAAACAGTACTTCTGTTTTGTCCTATTTAATGTTTTCCAGCAATAAGAGAGTTAATGGTGATGGGCGTCTGGTCAGTATGTGACAGGAATCCAAGTACCAAAGAATCAAAATAGCGCATGCTAAATGTTCTTTATTTGTGTGAAGTAATGTTCATTGTTATGTCTAATTATTACTTTAAGGTTAATATTGGACCTTGTTTAGGAAACGCTCCAGGGGATCGTATTTTGGGAATGCTGTAAACGACCATTGTGGTCCTATGAGTTTACATAGACTTGTTGGTGTATATATCTACACACGGAATCTACACACGGAATATAAACCAACATGCATGTGTCGTTCTATATTTTAGAACGAAGATTTTAAATAAATGCAAGTAGAAATTTACATTTACATTAAGGCATTTGGCAGACGCTTTTATCCAAAGCGACTTACATTGCTTTATCCTATACATTTTACATAGGTATTTGCAATCCCCTGGGATCGAACCCACAACCTTGCGTTGTTAACGCAATGCTCTTACCACTGAGCTAGAGGAAAGCTGACCTAGTAATACCATCACAGAGCAAAATCACCTTTTTAGTTTTACCCATATATTTTCATGTGTGTATTTATAACCACGCAAATATGATGTAAACTTCCTGCTTATGACAAAAATATGTACTATATGATTGTGACACAGGCCCATCCCTTTTACTGACAGTATAAATACAGACACCTCCTGACTGTCAACATTACTAGGTCTGTGAAGAGAGACGCACGTCATCTCCGAACATACAGTTTCAGGACAATAGATACAATGGTAAGTTACATTCAAGAATATGTACTCATAATAATTATTGTTGTAGCTTGTATCAGTTGTGTCGTCTAATGATAGCACTGTGTATAGGATATCACTGTGTGTTCGTGTGTGAGTTATTTTGTGTCTCTGCAGAAGTTCATTATGTCTCTAAGTGGTCTTCTGCTGATCTTTCTGCTTCCTCATTGGACACAAAGTGTGGGAAATGAAGCCGTGGACATTCAAACTCTTGGCCGCATTATAAACTTCTTTGAGCAGAAGTAAGTGTGCAATGAAATAAACAAACAGAAATCAGTCAATGAGTCTCTTTTAAGTGCCTGCTAAAGTTTGCTTAATGTTTTCCAGCTATAAGTGGAGTGTTGTTAAAGGTCGACCCCTTCAATATGCCGCAGCCATCAACGTACCAAAGGCTCAATGTCAATCCAGCTTTAATCAGAACAACTTCCTCACTCATGAGAATGCAAATAATGTGAAAAATGCTTTTGCTGATGCGTCCAACCCAGTTTACCAGGGTCAACAGCTTATAGCAGCCGGAACTATACGTACTGGAAAGTACAATATTCATTCTGAGTATCTGTTATTGCACCCTCCTGACAACTCACTCATGACAAACCTCTTATACAGAAATAATCAAGACTGCAGTATTTTCTACACATTTAACTCCCCGTGTCTCGGCACGTGTCTGGATGAGGCAGGCGACTACAACATTCTGGAAGCTCTTGACAACTGGAGCAAACACGGTGGAATTAAAGCTTTTGTTTTCAGGCAGTTCTGGAAGCATGACACAAGAAAAGATCTTAAAAGCAAATTTAAACTCATCACGTCTCGTGTACCTCTCTATCGTTGTGTGAGTGAGACCGAGTGCTACGCTTGTAATGGGGAAGGAGACGCCCCCATTGATGAGAACTGTCTCCCACCACCGCCACCAATCATAAGACACCGCAGTGAACTCTAGTTTATTTTCCGCAAAATGAAAAGTGCTAAAAGTGTTGGACATTCAGGCTCTTGCCCGCATTATAAACTATAAGTATGTTTAATAATGTTACAAAAAGAATAGATAGAGAGTGCATAATGTACAAGCATCAGTCAGGAAGACATCAACAGAAATGTGATTTAATCTTAAAGGAAACAGTTCACACAAAAATCTAAATTCAACATTTCAACAAACTGTCACATGTTCCTAGCCTGATATTCCTGCTTCAGTGAAACAGAGAAACAATGTTAAGAATGTTTCTCTGGAAGAAAACACCATTGATAGGAACTGTCTCCCACCAACAACAAAACAAGAGTTATAGTTCATTTATCCAAAAGACAAAAGTGGTTATGGGGGAAAGCGTGCACATTTTTGTCCGATTAATTTCTGAGTAGACAAGTGTTAATAAAACAAAGCGTGTTGAATAAAATAGACTGTGCATGATATCAATATCTAACACGTGAAAGCAAAACGGACACAATTGTTCACATTTAGTTCTAATGAAGGACCTGTTATAGAAATTCTCATTTATGGCTATATTTCGGTTTTGTACAGTTAAAGTAATGTTACCTAAAAAAAAAAATTCTATCATTATTTACTCACCTTCTTGTCATTTCAAACCTGTATGATTTTCTTTCTTCTGCACAACACAACACAAAACGAATGTTGGTAACAGAGCAGTGTTGGTCGCTACTGACTTGCATTAGTTTTGAAGTCAATGGGGACCAACATTTTTCAAATTATCTTCTTTTGTGTTCTGCAGAAGAAAGAAAGTGGAATAAAAACCTGTTTTCAGACAGTTCTTTCATTTTACTCCACAGCCACAGACAAATCATTAAAGGTTAATATCAGCCTACAAACCTTGTTTACTCTGTATACATCAACATATATGATGTAATTCTGTATCTGATTCAATTAAATCTCAACACTCATTAAATCACAGCGGTAATAAAGCAATGGGATAAAGTGCATTTTATAACAGCTACAGGCGTTTCGCGTCATGGCTAAACCCCCCCAGCTGAAATAAAATCCACTTGTACCAATTACTTCATGGGGCTTATTGCTTTTATAAAATGGTTATTCCACATGCGTGCAAGGTTTCATAAAATGAAGTAAATTAAGTGATATTTAAGCTATGTAATGCGGTCAGGAGTGATAAATTAGGGTATTTTATAACGGCTTCGAACTCGGCTCAACCAATCAGAATCAAGCACAAGCACTGAACGTTTTATAAATATAAATAAATAGAATGATAAGTAGAGCACTGTTGGACATGATAGACATGACAGACACCTTCTGCGTAAATGCAGAATGATTGTTTTGCATGACAAAACATGTAATGTTCAGCTGACACGTCTACTGTACCTCACCATTCCAGACTTTCAACAGTACTGTAAAGTCTGTGAGGAGAGTTGCACATCATCAGTTTCAGAATTTCTGTTGATGAAACTTTAATGATATGGATTGCAAAAAATAACTTAGCAATGATAACAAAAAGGGAGTTAATAATGTTAAAGAATAAGGTCCTTAACAGAAACATGATTTAACCATTAGGATTTAACTATCATCTTATAGTAAACAGATTGGGAAACAAAACTTAAAATTCTGCCATCATTTAAACAAGTCATCATCACATTGTTCCAAGCCTGATTTTCTTGCTTCTGTGAAACATAAAAGGATCGAAGCAATTTAAAGAATGTTTTTTTTTGCTTAAAAAGAAAGTGCATAGAGACCAGTGTTTGACAAGCATAATTTTTTGAAATTATGCTTTTCACTATAAATACTTACCTAATGTTCTATTGTAGTCTGTGCTTGGACCATTACACTTTTCCCTATATTCATGGCTTCCCTAGGATCGGTAATTAGGAAACATGGCTTTTCCCATCACTGCCATGCAGATTTACCTTTCATTTCAACCAGACGATTAAAGACACATCTCTTTTGTCAACACCTGGAACAATAATACAGACTATTTTCTCTTCTTTACTCTTTTCTATTCCTTCAAAAAATTTTTAGCTTTGGATAAAATCATCTGCTAAATGACTAAATATACCATGTTCATGAAAAAACACAGTTTTATAAATATTTTTATGAAACAACTGTTTTACATATGCAACAAATGAAAGAATTAATTTTTTCCCAAACTTTATATTCAAACTCTAAAAAGTACTTTTCTGAGTGGTAATGGGGGAAACAGTGCACTTTTTGTCTGATTTATTGTACCTTTTTTGAATTTCTGAGTAGACAAGTGTTAATTTAACAAAGCGTGATGAACAAAATATACTGTGCATGATATAAATATCTAACACGTGAAGGCAAAAGCACACAATTGTTCACATTTAGTTTTAATGAAGCACTTGTTAATGAAATTCTCATTTGTGGTTACATTACGGTTTTGTGCACAGTTAAAGTAATCATTCAACTAAAAAATTATAATTCTGTCATAATATATATATGTATGTACTTTCTTTCTTCTGCACAACACGACACAAGAGGAATTTTAGTAAGAGAACACCATTGATCCCCATTGAGATTTTTTTTGAAGTCAATGGGGACCAGCATTTTTTTTAAATATCTTCTTTTGTGTTCTGCAGAAGGATAAAAACCTGTTTTCAGACAATCCTTTTTTACCTTTTACTATACAGCCACAGACAAATCATTAGTTAAAGGTTAATATCAGCCTACAAACCTTGTTAACTCTGTATACATCAACATATATGACGTGTCATTCTGTATCTGATTCAATTAAATCTCAACACTCATTAAATCACAGCGTTAATAACGCAATGAGCCCCAAGAAGCAGTGGGTTACAGTGCATTTTATGAGAGGTGGGGTGTTTCGTGTCGTGCCTAAAGCCCCCTTAGCTGTAATAAAAGCACATGTAATCCATAACTTCGCAAGGCTTATTGCTGTTATAAAACGGTCATTCCATATGCGTAGCAAGGTTTCATAAAATAAAGTAAAGTAATATTAAGGCTATGTAAGCAGTTATGAATCAGAGTATTTTATAACGACTAAGAACTCGGCTCAACCAATTAGAATCAAGCACCAGAACTGAACGTTTTATAAATATAAATTAATACTATGACAAGCAAAGAACCTTTGGACACTGTTATTACAGCAGGACAGACATGAGAGACACCTTCTGCGTAAATGCAGAATGATTGTTTTGCATGACAAAACATGTAATGTACAGCTGACACGTCTACTGTGCCTCACCATTCCAGACTTTCAACATTACTATACTATAGGTCTGTGAGGAGAGTCGCACAACATCAGTTTCAGGACAACAGATAACATGGTAAGTCACGTTTTAGAATGATTTACTCAGAATTTCTGTTGATGAAACTTTAATGATAGGAATAATTGAATCAAATAGAAAACATCAATATTATATTAACTAATCAAAAAAATTGAAAGTTCCTGTGTTGATAAGCGTACAAATGTGTGTGTTGTGTGTCTCTAGAAGTTTATTGTGTATCTGAGTGGGATTCTGCTGATTTTTCTGCTTCCTCGTTGGATAGAGAGTTTGAAAGAGTCAGTGGACCTTCGTACTCTCGCCCGCGTTATAAACTTCTTTGAGCAGAAGTAAGTATAACTTAGCCGTGAGAACAAAGAGGGAGTCAATGGTGTAAAAGATAAAGGCTGGCAAGTCATTGACAGAAACATGATTTAACCATCATGATTTCTCTATCACCTTAAAGTAAACAGGTTGGGAAACAAAACTTAAAATTCTGCCATAATTTAAATATGTCATAACAATTTTCCAAGCCTGATTTTCCTGCTTCTGTGAAACACAAAAGGAAGCAACGTAAAGAATGTTTTTGCATTAAAAGAAAGTGCATAGAGACCAGGGTCTGACAGGCAAAATTTCTTTTTCGAGAAAAACTATGCTTTTTCCTATAAAAACATTACTACTATATGTTACTATGATTAGGAAATAAATACATGTTTTTTTCAGAAAGATATATCTACAGCCTACGAAAAAAATGACCAAGTGACCATTTCAAAGCACCATTTCAGTTTTTCGGAATGTACTATTAATAGGTATGTGTTTTCAGGTTGTTTCAATCTGTGAACTACGAATAACATTTCTACCAAATTTCAAATTAAAAATATTGTTTCTATTTGCAAAAAATGAAAATTGGAGAAAATAAAGGAAAAGATGCTCAGTATATTTTTCAGACCTCAAATACTACAAAGAAAACAATTTCAGTTTCACTTTTAAGCAACACAACAGTCATATTTAGGAAACATTCAAAAACTGTTTTTTCATGTGATAACCTGGATGTTTATCAAAGTTGTCATGCTGTCAGTCTTTCACATTGCTGTTGGATGACTTTATGCCACACCTGAGGTTTGATTTAATTGAAATACAACAGACACTGAACTGGAATGGCCAGTATATGGCTGTACAGTATAGGGCTTTCTTAATGGTAGAGGGTAAGCAATAAATGAAAGTTTTTGCAAATTAATCCCCTAAAAAGAACTTGTCTGATCCTGCTTACAGCTATAAGAGAGTTGATTGTGATGAAACCGCCCAACAGTATGCAACAGCCATCAACGTACCAAAGTATCAGTGTCAACCAGGCTTTACACCTTTACAGAACAACTTTCTGACACAGGAAGATGCAAATAAAGTGAAAAATTATATTGGTGATGACTCCACCTCACTTTACAAGGGTCAACAGCTCATAGCAGCAGGAACTAAATTGTGGGGGAAAAGAAAATATACTCATTCTGAGTCTCTCTTATTGAATCCTGCTTTCGACTCACCCATGAAAGAACTGTTGGACACAAATAATCAAGACTGCAGTATTTTCTACACCTTTAACTCTCCGTGTTTCAGCTCGTGTCTCAAGGAGAAAGGAAAGTACAACATTCTGGAAGCACTTGACAACTGGAGCAAACACGGTGGAATTAAAGCTTTTGTTTTCAGGCAGTTCTGGAAGTTTTGCAAAAGAGAAGATCTTCAAAGTAAATTGAAGCTCATCGCGTCTCGTGTGCCTCTCTATCGTTGTTTGAGAGAGGAGTGCTATGCTTGTAACGGAGGAGGAAACACCCCCATTGATGAGAACTGTCTCCCAGCAAAAACAGACCCA
The DNA here is from genome assembly GCA_008369825.1 of Triplophysa tibetana. Lineage (NCBI taxonomy): Eukaryota > Metazoa > Chordata > Actinopteri > Cypriniformes > Nemacheilidae > Triplophysa > Triplophysa tibetana. Next base: position 5,550,643 of record CM017917.1, on the reverse strand, counting down.
TCTAAAACAACCATGAGAAATGAAATTTAGTGAATTTGCCATTAATAATAGAAGTGGTGACACTGATTTAATGATTGTGGTAATTTAAAACAAAAATATTCACTCATATTCTCTCTACTGTAAACCATTCTGAACTGCACACTCTTTGTACGTTTTAATGATAGTGTAGAATTTTTTGTGAGTGAACGTTCAATGTTATCTTTAGTGAGTTTTTGTATTAACATTACATTAAGGTATCCGGTTTGTTTATCACTAAATCACACTCAGACTACTTAGGAAAACATAAGCAATGCTGATCCAATGCTAGGATGAACCACCTATAACACTACACGACTGTTTGAACAAAATGCAACCAACAGAACATTTAAACCGAATATTTTTAACATTTCATTTTATGTAAGAATCAAAATGTAATAAAAATAAGATGAATGTGACGAGCAGTGCGGAACACGAGGCACGAGTGATGATGAGTGTCAGCTGCGCATTGCAACGGTCCCGTATATCTCACGTTTGGTTTTATTATGTTTGTGTGGCCACCAGTCGTCCGTTAGATGGCTGCCGTCATTTCGTTTGGGTGTTTGTTTATTTTAATTAAAGTTGTTTAATGTTCGCGGGTTCCCGCCTCCTTTCTTCCTATTCGTTGAACAGTATTACAACAAATATGAACAAATCCGGAAGTACTTCTGGGCCATCTTGCTAAATTAGGGATAATGTACAGGCTCAGGTTGTTATCGCAGAAATAATCCCCGACAGACAGTGTGTTTCCCATTGAAGGGGCTTATTTCGCGATAAAAGCCAGCTGCTTGTATATTATCCCGCTTATTACATGGCTACTTGCCACATGAGAAAAAAACTGGATATGAAATGTGAATTTGAAATATTTTATCAGCTCATTTTTACTGAATCCAGACATTCCGCAAGGAAAAGCTGTTTACTTTCAGTTTTAAGGTAAAGACGACGTTCAAATGTCACAAACATTCACTTTGGTCGAATTATTTGTGAATATAATGTCATATATGTTATTTAAAGACATATTTACATTTCATTTTGTGAAATATTCAACTGCACCTGTCAAAATGATTTGCAGCATCCGGGTTGCTGTGTGTAATTCGTTTTGAGCGGTTGTTATCTGAGAATAACAACCCTTGGAATGTCGCAACTGGCCAATCAGAATCAAGTATTCCGGAGCGCCGTGTTATAAGTGGTATATAAGCTAATATCAGATCTTGTCTGTTATTCAATGGCATGCAAGTTAACTCATATCAGGGAAAAAATGAAGAAGATATTGAATAAAATTCGTTTTTATTAACCACAGCGAACTAATTTCATAACAGACACAGATTATAACGAAGGTTAAATTGAAAAAAATATATACTGTTCACGGCCCTGAAATGGAGACCAAACCTCTAACACGGGAACACAACAAGCAGTGCATTATTAAACAACCCTGATAGCACGCATACATCTGGCTTACATCTATTTGACGTCTGCATTTACATCTTACAGACATTTACAATACATAGTTTGCTCATCTGCAATACGTCTCGGAGATGTCTGCTGTCAGACGTCATATAGACATCTTAAAGACGTCTGTAAGATGTTTATGGTTTAGAATGGATGTAAATCTGCTCTTTATAAGATGTTTAGCAGATGTTTTTACGCAGCAAATCTCAAGATCTTTAGCAGACGTATTACAGACATTCAAACGTCTCAGAGACGTTTTGCAGATGAGCAAACTACGTATTGCAGATGTCTGTAAGATGTAAATGCAGACGTCAAATAGACGTAAGACAGATGAATTGTGCTATCTGGGAATATTCAATTCTACTTCTACTGTATCTGCGCTTTATTTATGCTGTGTAAATTGTCATTTATTGCAACATTATTATCTTGTGCACTTGTGGTAGGTTGATTTGATATCAAAGTGTTTGAAAAACATACGTTGAATGAACAATATAATAAAGCAATGTTTGGTTACTGCTAGCAATGGTATACTACATTAACGTTAGGTTGAAGGCATTTCAATATCACTTTGATGTTGTTTGTCCCTTAATGCGACCCGTGAATCGATTAAGCACGGTCCAACATTGAAAAGTCCACAAGAAACGTAGGTTGCATGGACAGATTGTATTAAAATATTATATATTATATAAAATATTAAAATATGTTTATTTTGGGATCACAAACTCACCTTGAGCCGCCGCTTGTTAACGGAGGGGTCGCAATTCGTCTCGCGCGAGCTTCGTTGCTCAGGGGCATTGAGGGCAACATTGAGAAGTCAACGCAGGGAATAACAATTAAACGACACAAACACATATCTCTCCGTAACTCAGGGTTTCAAATGACTGACGTTGAGCGATTTTTACTCAAAATATTACAAAAGCATCTAAACAGAAACACATTCTCAAAACGTGACTGAAGGGCAGGTGCCTCGTCACGTGTTGCTGTGGGCGGAGTCAAACTCAAGAAACGAAACTCAAGTCGCTTCACGAACACAAAAACAAGAATGAAATGTGAATATTTCTGTCGCTCGATGGATTAGGGACACGTGAGTAAGCTGCTTGAGAGTATAAACATCTTTAAATAGTTGTAAAGCCCGGATGATTACTGTGTTGCGTTTTGTTTTCAGACTTTCAGACGAAAGTTGTCGGCTGCACATCGTTTTTGCACATTTAATTCACACACATCATGGTCGTAATGAAGTTTAGATCCTACTAGCTAACTGTTACGTAGAGTTTTTGTACAATGCCACCGTGTTCACTTGGTTAAATATTTAATATTTACGTATACGAACAAGCTAATCTTATGTTACCCTTTGGTCGGGCGGGGTGAATTGTGTTGTATTTTACAATGCACTACACTAAAAATTGTAGGCTACTGGGCATTTTGTAAACATATCCTTGTTTATCAGAGGAGCACCATGAATACAAAGAGAAGAGACGCTCCTGGATCCAGCTGTGTATCCATGAAGAGCAATCTGTCTGCGGATGCTCCACCAAACCTCCAGGATAAAGATAGAAACAGTAACTACAGGTGACGCAATTTTCTGGCCCTCCTTTCTGGCAAAATGATACACATCCTTTTACTTTTTGGGTGTATCATAAGCTAAGACTTTCTAGCATGTTTTTTTAAAGGCTGGGCCACCGTTAGGATACCCTGGAAAAAACAAAACATTAAATTAGTATTTAGTTTTGTTTGCATACAGCGTCATTCCGTGTCAAATCAATACAGGGTCCTATATCTTTGCAAAAAAAAAAAGTTTTGCAAAAAAAAAATAGGGTATTAAGCAAAATATTTCATCTTCGCAAATAAAACTTAAGAATCTGCAAAAGAAAAGTAAAGCACAGAGAGATAAAATCGAGTTTAACAAAGTAAAAATTCAGCAGCAATACTTTTGCAACACATCTTTTCCTTTGCATCGCTCCTTTAAATCCGCGTTTCAGTCAATCACTCCTTTACGAAACTGTTTTTTCTTTGCGCTTCACTTTTCTTTGCGCCTCGCTTTGTGTCCCTGATTTGACGTGGGGGAGGAGACAAGAGATTGGGGCGTGTACAAGCGACCTGAACCTGCCTCCACCTACGTTCAAGTAGACTGTAGCGCGCCGACGTCATGCATGTATAAGTGCGCATGCGCATGCCTTTTTGTTTTCTTCCGTATACAGGAACATGTTCTAACAACACGGGGATGGATTCAATTTCAATGTCACTAAGTGATTGAGCATGTTTATTTTTATAACAGTGCTGTCTTTGTCATAGGCACAGAGGATGTCATTAAAAAAACGTTAGTTTGTGATACGGGTTTACATTTGAAATGGCACGGTTTCTTTTTAATATTTTTATAAAAGAGCTCTTAAACAAATTAAGGCTTGAAAATATCAGAGCTAAACGTTTTTATAATCAGTATTGTTTAGCTGTGCGTTCACAACCTGAGTACTGCTGGTTTACATCAACTGCACTTCTAATTCTAATTCATTTTTATATTGTTCTTGTTCTAAATCTCTTTTTCTCACATTTTTAATCAATTTAATTGCAGTTTGATTCTTTCTTTAAATCTAATTTGTGATCTTAAATAATTGCCATTTTAAAGATACGTCTTATTTCTCTTTGTCAATCATTTTATGTAAAGCACTTTGAATTGCCCTTGTGTATGAAATGTGCTACAAAAATAAACTTGCCTTGCCTTGCCTAAGACGCACTTACTCTATTAACGAATTGTTCAAGACAACTCGGATTTCGGGAATTCCAAGCCTCAAACCGAGAAGTAAATGTTTTACATCACTAAATGACATGAATAAAGTATCTTCTGCCCCGAAGCCGCGTGATTGACAGGAATGCATTGATCTTGGACATAATATCCAAGGTCTGAGTTTACACATTCATGAGATAAAATACATGAAAACATCACCTCGTAAGGTAAACAGGACACACATGCGCAATAACGTTTGCTTGACCACTTATCGTTAAGGCGCACGGGCACAAAAGCATGGATGACGTCAACATATATGACTTCACCGCGCTACAGTCTGCAGCGGGGACTATAGGAACGTAGGTGGAGGCAGGTTCAGGTCGCTTGTACACGCCCCAATCTCTTGTCTCCTCCCCCACGTCAAATCAGGGACACAAAGCGAGACGCAAAGAAAAGTGAAGCGCAAAGAAAAAACAGTTTCGCAAAGGAGCGATTGACTGAAACGCGGATTTAAAGGAGCGATGCAAAGGAAAAGATGTGTTGCAAAAGTATTGCTGCTGAATTTTCACTTTGTTAAACTTGATTTTATCTCTCTGTGCTTTACTTTTCTTTTGCAGATTCTTAAGTTTTATTTGCGAAGATGAAATATTTTGCTTAATACCCTATCTTTTTTTTGCAAAACTTTTTTTTTTTGCAAAACTTTTTTTTTTTGCAAAGATATAGGACCCTGTGTTGTCTCCATAATATTGATTGGTTTTTTTCAATCTTTACAGAGGCAAGACCAACATCTGGAGTGATGTAAAAAACAATAATGAAATGCCACTGGTGAAGACTTATTAAGTAATCAATTAATTTGTAAAGGGAAGTAAAAATGACAATTCTCCATATTGAAGCCATAATAGGGGGGGTGAAAAATGACATGAGAAATATGCCAGCATCATTAATTGAATTTTACAGAAAGATCAGTTTGTCTGTTAGTAAATCTGTTAATTTTAAGAATCCTTGATGCATTTAATGCCAATGGTGACAGCTCAAAAACGAAGAAATGTCATTTTTGTGTTCTCTTTACAAAATATGCATGCCTCTAACTCAAGAACCATTAGAGATGCGTTAATGTCATTTTAGATTCTTGTTCATGACCAACTTCTCTTTTGGTAACTACATTTTTAAAGCCCTGTAAGGTGCAGTCCTAGAGATATGAGGATCTAAATGTGGCTTCATGAGAAAACGGTTCAAATGCACACATTTTCAGTCAGCAAAAACCAAATGTGGGACATCTTTTGAAAAATCTGGTATTTCATTTCTTTAAAGAGGAATGTCTGGAGAACAAATAGCTTTGAATCTAGAAATATATATTTTTTCTTTCTTTTAAAACAACTGCATTGAACAAATACATTTTAAAAACATCTTGGTACAAAACAACTGAAATTGCTAAGGGACTACTGAAGTTGAGGAACATTAACTTGGTCTCAATAGTTCATCTAAAAGATATTATAGTTTCAAAGAAAAGTACTGTCTCAGATAAATTAGCAAGAACAGATTTTTTAGCCATTTTGGAATGACCAAGAATGCAGTAGGTGCAGTAGAATAGCTAAGTCTATTCCCTTTATAGGCTAAAAATCCCCTTTCTTCATTTTTGAACTGTCACATTGGCATAAAATTCATCTATTATTCGTATAATTAACATATTTACTAAGAAATAAACTGATCTTTGTGAAAAAATAAAATAATGATGCTTGCATATTTTTCATGTCATTTTTCACCCCCTCTAAAAATGGCTCCAAATTTAGAGTGAAAATTGTCATTTTTACCTCCCTCTATAAACTAATTGATTACTTAATAACTATTCATCAGCATTTCATATTTTGGCTTCCATCTCTAATGATGTTGGTCTTGCTTCTGTAAAAAGGGAAAAAAAATCCTATTTGGGTCCTTTTTGTGACGTGAACACCGGATTTAAACCTCAAGGATTTTTTGTTTTCTAAAGTTGTATTCAGTCAATGGGAAGAGACGCTCCTGGATCCAGCTGTGTTTCCATGAAGAGCAATCTGTCTGCGGATGCTCCACCAAACCTCCAGGATAAAGATAGGAACAGTACACACAGGTGACACCATTTTCTGGCAAAATAATACACATCCTTTTACTTTTTTGGGTGTATAATAGCTAAGACTTTCTAGCATGTTTGTTAGAAAGGCTGGGCCACCTTTAGGATACCCTGAAAAAAAAACACATTAAATTAGATTTAAGTTTTGTCAGCATAGTTTTGTTAGCAAGTTTTCTCAAATTTCTATCTACAGGAATACAGCATCACACAGAACGAAGCTTCTGATTATTGACGCTATTTTATAAATACAAGAGGTGTTTTGACTGCTTTATTCTGCTGATCATGTGATCTCAACATGTTGGCAGCAGATGAGGGCGGAAATTATGTATTCGTTTAGGTTTAAAACATTAAGTGGTGAAATGATTTGTACATTTGAAGGCCCTTTATATGTATATGTTAAGGCTGTGTTCATTTAGAAGAGGTTCTGCCAATTGTTCACATATATTATACCCTAGGCGAAAGCAACACTGATAGCTTTTTGCAACAGGTTTTTCAATGTAGCATAAACCAGTACAGTTGTGTTAACTCTGTTTTACTGTTTCCTAGCTGTTTGTCCATGAAGAGTAACCAGTCTATGGATCCACCATTGAAATTAGAGAGAGAACATCCACCAGAACCAGTGTAAGAGCCATTGAACATGTTTTAGATGAGATGAGTTTTCGATCCCTGCTGCACCTTATTTGGATTAATTTATAATTTCAGTATACATTTTATATGTATTTAAAGTTAAGATAAGTTAATTAAGTTGAGTTGAGTTGTGAAGTTGATTTGAGTTGTATAGTTAAGTTGAGTTGAGTTGAGTTAAGTTGAGTTGAGTTGTGAAGTTAATTTGAGTTGTAAAGTTAAGTTCAGTTCAGTTAAGTTAAGAATTTGTTTTATTCTGTTGATGTGTAACATTTGACCACTAGGTGTTGCTGTCACTCTAGATGTCTGCATTTGCTGATTGTGAAGCTCATGAGATCTTAAAACTCACACAGTGAGATTCATTCAGAACAGCTTGATCACATTCATAGTAACTGCTCATTAATCCAACATTATCATTAACATTTTACAGTTTAGACCAACTAGAGCAGGGTTCCTCAACTCTTACCCTCGAGGTCCGGAGCACTGCAGAGTTTAGCTCCAGCCCTGATCAAATACACCTGAGCAAGCTAATCAAGCTGTTCAGTATTGCTAGAAAATCACAGGTATGCAAGTTTGATCAGGGTTGGAGCTAAACTCTGCAGTGCTCCGGACCTCGAGGGTAAGAGTTGAGGAACCCTGAACTAGAGGCTGAAGATGATGACACGGACCTGTATCCCATTTCGAAGTCTGCGTCCTCCAGATGTTGCATGCGAAGGCGTATGCAATGGACAAACGCAACCTCCGGAGGACGCAGCCTTCGAAATGAGACGCAGCATGATCTTTTATTTAATTCCAATTTAATATTTAAATCTTATCAGTTAACGGTTAATGTTCGGATAACGAGCGTTGGTTATCGATTAGGGAAATTAACTGAAAAGAGCATCGCTAATTATAACTCCACCCCAGGCAAAAGCAACACTGTTGAGAGCTTGTTGCAACAGATTTATAAATGTAGCCTACACCAGTACAGTTGTGTTAACTGTTTTACTGTGTTTTACCTCTCTGATCTCAGTTCAGTCCTGCGGGGGGGGAATGGTTCACTCTCACCAGTTCCCAGCTGTTTGTCCATGAAGAGTAACTCCTCTATGATTTCCCCGTTGAAATTCGAGAGAGAACATCCACCAGAACCAGTGTAAGAGCCATTGAACATGTTTCAGATGAGATGGGTTATTGATCCCTGCTGCACCTTATTTTGATAAATTTATAATATCAATGTACAATTTGTATTTATTTATTTTTTTAAGTTAAACATTTTGTTTAATACTGTTGATGTATAACATTTGACCACTAGGTGTTGCTGTCACTATAGATGTCTGTATTTGCTGATTCTTTAGAATATAAAACTCAGTCTAAAGCATTTCAATGAGATCCATTCAAAGCATCTAGTGCACACTCGTAGTAACTGATCATAATAATACTAAAGAACATTATCATAAATATTTTACAGGTTAGACCAAGTAGGGGTTGGAGATAAGGACACCGAGATTCCACAGGGGCAAATGTGTAATGAGGTCTTCAAATCACATCTGAGGAAGAAGTTTGAGTGTTTGTATGAGGGAACATCACAGCAGAGAAACCCAACACTTCTGAATGAGATCTACACAGAGCTCTACATCACAGAGAGTGAAAGTGGAGAGATCAGTAATGAACATGAGGTGAGACAGATTGAGACACAATCCAGGAGAACAGCAACAGAGGACACACCAATCAAATGCAACGACATCTTTAAAGCTTTACCTGAACAAGACAAACCCATCAGATGTGTGCTGACAAAGGGAGTCGCTGGCATTGGAAAAACAGTCTCTGTGCAGAAGTTCATTCTGGACTGGGCTGAAGGGAAAGAGAATCAGGACGTCCACCTCATATTTCCACTTCCTTTCAGAGAGATCAATCTGATGAAGTACCAAACACTCAGTCTTTTAGATCTTCTTCATCTTTTCTTCCCAGAGACAAAAGAAATGGAAATCTCCAGCGGTGAATATAAAGTGTTGTTCATCTTTGATGGTTTGGATGAGTGTCGTGTGTCTCTGGATTTTCACAGCAGTGTGAGGTTGTGTGATGTAAGTGAATCAGCCTCAGTGGACGTGATCCTCACAAACCTCATGAAGGGGAATCTGCTTCCCTCTGCTCTCATCTGGATCACCTCCAGACCAGCAGCAGCTGATCTCATCCCCTCTGAGTGTGTTGATCGAGTCACAGAGGTACGAGGCTTCACTGACAAACAGAAGGAGGAATACTTCAGCAAGAGAATCAGTGATGAGAGTCTGAACAACAGAATCATCTCACACCTGAAGTCATCCAGGAGCCTCTACATCATGTGTCACATCCCAGTGTTCTGCTGGATTTCAGCCACTGTTCTAGAGAGAATGTTGAGTGAAGCAGAGAGTGAAGGAGAGATCCCCAAGACTCTCACTCAAATGTACACGCACTTCCTGATCATTCAGACAAACATCAAACATCAGAAGGACTATGAGAAGAACGTGAAGAATGATGAAGACATGATCTTCAAACTGGGCAAACTGGCTTTTGAGCAGCTTGTGAAAGGGAACCTGATCTTCTATGATGAGGACCTGAGAGAGTGTGGCATTGATGTAGCAGAAGCATCAGTGTACTCAGGATTGTGCACTCAGATCTTCAGAGAGGAGCTTGGCTTGTATCAGGGGAAAGTTTACTGCTTTCTTCATCTGACCATACAAGAACATCTCGCAGCTCTTTATGCGCACACATCTTTCCGTCGTGGAGACACAGGCATTCTTTATCACTGGAAAACATCCAACATTGCAACCCTGTTCAAATGTACTACCATTTCTGAGTTACACAAGACTGCTGTGGACAAGATGTTGCAAAGCAAGAAAGGGCATTTCGATCTTTTCCTCCGCTTCCTCTTGGGTCTCTCACTTGATTTAAACCAGGCTCTTCTGCATCACATACTACCACAGACATCACCTGTTCCTATCGATAGTGTGACAGAAACCACAGACTACATAAAGATTCGAATCAGGATGAATCTCCCCTCAGAAAAATATATCAGCCTGTTTCACTGCCTTAACGAACTCAACGACTTTTCTTTAGTAGAGGAAATACAAAATTTCCAAAAAAGCAGAAAACTTGCGAAAACCAAGCTGTCTGCTTCGCAGTGGGCGGCTCTTGTGTTTGTCCTTCTGTCGTCTGAAAACAAACTGGATGTGTTTGACCTCAGGAAATACAGTCAGAACGATGCAGACGAATGTCTGGAGAAGATGTTACCTGTTGTCATGGAAGCCAAAATAGCTGAGTTAGTAGATACAGTATTTGCTCAAAAACAGATTTTTAGAATACAAACGAGTCGTTGTGTTACAATTAAGAACATTTCTTGAAATAAACATATTAGGGTAGTTGACAAATAAACCGCACTTGTGTTCTTTGCTGTGACTTAGTTAAAGACAAAATGTACAATCAAGTTAAATCTCGTTTATACTATTTTATATTATAAATGTAAATACTATAACATACAGTGCACAGCCCGTCCCCCAAAAAGTCACCATCTGAATTTAACTCAGCAAATAGGTAAGAGCCTCCCATTGGATTGGAGGTCTTGGTTTAGCAACGTTATGTGCCCGAAGAATGAGGTCAGCTGACTATCTGAATATACTGAATGAGGTTATTCCATCTATGGGTTCTTTCGTCCCTTTTTTTTTTGCCCAGCGGTCCGATTTTCCCATCACCAATACAAGATATTGGCAAAAAAAATATGAATATGGACATTCTGGACATTGCAGAAGCTTATCGAAACAATATCTAACGAATGCGTGCTGTAATAAGGCAAGGTTGTCCAACAAAATATTAATGTGTCTCTTTTTTTTGGAAAGACCGTGTAATAATTGGTTTTCTAAACTTTTGCTGTGACACCATTTTATTTGTCAACTATCCATTTTTAGGGCTGGCTCAGTTTTAGGTGAAAGTGTTCCCCGAAATTCACTGTTGTCGTCTTTCTTCAGACTCAGACACTGCAATCTCCGCTCCAAAGGTTTTCAGGCACTGAGGTCAGCGCTCGGCTCAAAGTCCTCCTCTCTCAAACAGCTGAAACTCAGTGGAAATACACTCAGTGGTTCAGGAATGAAGATTCTTTCGGAAGGGTTGCAGCAGTTGCACTGTAAACTTGAGACACTAGAGTAAGATCGATTGTTTCAATAATTTGTTAACTTGGTTTTTAACGTTCATTAGATTTATTTGTGTGACGTTTTTAATACACTTCCATCTGTTTCTAACACAGATTATCCGAGTGTGGTTTAACTGCTGGAGATTGTTCATCTTTATCAAAGGCTCTTGACTCAAACCCTTCCCATCTGATGGAGCTGGACCTGACCTTCAATCAAACTGGAGATGCAGGAGTGAAAACATTATCACAAATACTGAAGAAGCCAAACTGTGCACTACAGAAATTAATGTTTGTACCCATCTCTCATAGTAGCTTCGGTGTACTGTTTTAAACATTTAAATATTAAAGACAGGTTGGGTGATTTTTCACAGACTGGTGAGCTGTGGTCTTAAAGCAGAGAGCTGTAAATCTTTGGCTGAAGCTCTGAGCAGAAACTCCTCTCTCGTGGATCTGGACTTGAGTAAAAATAACTTGATGGATTCAGGCTTGCGTTTTCTATGTGATGGACTGAAGAGTCCTTCCTGTAAACTGAAAACTCTAAGGTACTTATGGTTAATTCAACAAGTGTGATAACAGGTGGATTAGGAATTCGGCTGGTCACGATCTAAACATGCGTGCCCACATCAGTTGACCTGCTCCATTTAAATTACATTTGAAAATGACTTAATTTCGCTCCCCGTGACCCGAGGTAGTTCGGATAAGCGGTAGAGAATGGAATGGAATGGAATGACTTAATTTCTTTAGGTGTTAAAGTCTGTTAAGGAGTAAAGAATTGCAATGCACCTTTAAAGGGGTTTAACGCAGGGTTAGGTTTAACATGTGCCTCATTTGGCTCTCTGTCGCCCCCTGTCTGCAGTTTAGAGGACTGTGGTGTCACAGAACAAGGCTGTAGAGGTCTGTGCTCAGCTCTGAGATCAAACTCTCTTCATCTGACTGAACTCCGTCTGAACAGAAACAAGATACAAAACTCAGGAGTGAAGATGATCTCTGGTTTACTGAAGGAGCCACAGTTTAAACTTGAGAAACTGAGGTGAGTGAACAAAAAACAGAAATATATTTGTGTTTTTAACCCGTATTGCCTTTAGGGTTACGCTCCACGGTGAAAACTTTTGGGTAGTAGCTACATACAATAAATAACCTGAATAATATTTTAAAGTTACACTTTTTCCTCTTATGATAAAAATAACCTCACAATCTGGCAGCCATGATTCTTTCCATATAATAAAAGTAATTTATGCTAGTTTTAATGCATGTTATCTTTTATTCACACTTTCTCTATACATTACATTTTGGTTATTTATGACTCATTAAATTTATTTAAAGGAAAACAAAACGTTGGTTTTCTCAATATGTGCAAAAAAATAAAAAAATAGCTCTACACATGCTTTCTCTGCAGGTTGTCATACTGTGATGTCACAGAAGGGGGCGGTGCTGATGTCGCTTTAGCTCTCAGATTAAACCCCGCCCACCTCAGAGAACTGGACCTTTCCGGGAACAAACTGGGTTCAGCAAAGAAGCTGCTTACTGCCCTACAAGAGCATTCAGATTATAAACTGGAAAAACTGAAGATAGATTGATGAATGAATGAAGAGCTGGGAGCTGGGTTTAACTACAAAGAAATACAAAATAATTACACCATGGTCTGTTTGATTCAGATTGGCTGGAATGTGTGCCTTGAAGCCATTTAAAACAGGTAGTTCAAGTCAATTTGATCAACATTTGAAATTAACTGAGGAAAATAGCTGTCATTTGAACCTGTCTGAACAAAATCATACTGTAAACGTCAATAACAGCTTTTTCTTGGCAAATTACTATAGTATAAGCGTGATAATCCACCACTAGCCGTGCAATTTTAATTCACTTTTCAGTTGCTTGGCGTTGAGTTGTTTTTGACCTACACGTTGTGCGCTAAAATCCTTTAATGCACGGCAGTGGATTATTCCTTATTTGTAGTCAAACATTCTTAAAAGGATATTGATGAAATGATGAAATGAAAGAGTTTAGCATTAAAGTTTTCTCCTACAAGTTTTATGATAATTCTGCAAGACAGTTTCATGAGTTTATGTCCCCACATAACCTTGGCAAAAAGTTTTGGTTTGAGACCCATTCCTACATCCTCACATTTGGATGAATGTATTGATATTTGTCTTCGAGAATATCTTTTAAAGTCTTGCACAACTTGTCACAATGCGGTTCATTACAAAAGAGATTCGAGACAGAAGAGGAAGAACTGTTAAACAGAGATTATCTACAGTAAGAATCAGATAGTCATGCAAGTTTAACTGTAATAGAAAGCTTTCTTGAATTGCTAACAGTCCCTTTTTGTGTCTTCACACCAGTACTCATAGATTTTACAGATGAAAACTTTTGTGCACTTTTCACTTTCTCCGTTCATTTTGTCTTTACTGAGCATGAGCCGAAAATGACTCCTGAGCACTTTTTAGGAAAATATTAGAAATCTAAAAATATTGTGAATATATATATATACATCACCTTGTTCAATGGGACAGTTCTGTGTTCTACAGAAACGTGTTTATGGATGGTCTCTTAAGTTAGGTCAAATTTGTACTTTAAATATGCAATGCAGCAAGCATCAATACTTGTTGATGATCTTTTTTTTATGTTGCACTTTAACAAAAGACTTTATAAATAAAATAAAGAATGACAAAATGTCACATGCTATCCTACTTGTAAGTCGCTTTGGATAAACGTGTCTGCAAAATGCATAAATGTAAATGAATGAGTACAAAATATATAAAGTGAATGAGAGTGATTAAAGCATACAAATAAAGTGGTATACACCATTTTTTTTTTTTTGTTTATAAACGACAACAATATTGATCAAGTGTCTTTAAAGAATAGTGGTTGTATAAGAAATGTGTTAAAAATGAGTCCAATTGTTAAGATAATTTGTTTTTATAACATTTTTAAAACCGCAATGCCATAGAAGAACCAGTTTGGTTCCTCAATGAACCTGTTAGTACATATTCCTGTAGTTTATTTGGTAGAGCATTATATTATGCAAATGTCATGAGTTTAATTGCCCTAAGAAACAGTGTTAAATATATTGAATCTATGAATTAACAGTTTGTAAATGTTTAGATTGACTGCACTGCAAGTCGCTTTGGAAAAAAGTGTCTGTATGCCAAATGTAAAATATATAAAGTAATCATTTTAAATAACAGTTGTGATGTTTTTTCATTTTGAAAGTGTATTATAATACCTAAGTGCACAAGAATATGCCAGTGCTTTGTTGACATCGCACTTTGGAGCAGTAAAGACCTTATTCAGCCTGCCAACATTTTGATTTTAAAAGGACGTTGAGGGATAAAAGTTCAGAGCGCTGCATTATACAGTTCAGTGATTTGTGCCGGGATGCCGGTCGTTCCGCCATCAAAACAAAAAATACATAATTTCACTCAATTCCAGAGCACAGAGAACTAAAGCACGGATTCTTTCAATTAGATGGGTTGGTAACACTTTATTTTGCGTTGCCCTTGTTACACATGTTACATGTACTTACTATACATTATGCAAAATTACATGTCACTACACCCTAACCCTATAGTTAGTGCATGTAGTTAATTATCATAACTCAGTACTTAAATGTTTAATTACACTGTACCACGGGCACTGTAAAATAAAGTGTGACCGATGGGACTAGACTCTACAGCACTTAGTTGTAGGTTTTCATATTGCTAGAGCACATCATTAGAAATATGAAAGTTTCTCTAGGAGGTCAATCTTTCGGTTATTCGTGTCTGTTCTCTGTCAGTCATCTTCTATTCTTGCTCTGAAACTCTGTTTTCAGAACGTTGAAAACAGAATCGAATGTCAACATGCTGATGCCATCAATGTAGCAACTGTTAGGTGTGAAGCTGGTTTTCATATTTCCTACTAATGAGAATACAGATGTGAGAATGGGTTTTCTGCTTGAGAAGGACAAAACATTTATCTCCCGTTGATGAGCGCTGTCTCACAAACTGATGTTTCTCTTGCATGCTTCACAACCAGAAAGGGTCATTTGTAAAGCTCAACTTTTATTTATTTCATTAGCAAGTGCTGTGAATCGTTTGAAACTCTTTAACGCAACAGATGTTTCCTGTTATTCTTACAAAACTGGTAGATTGTTTGGTATGGATATTTGTTTTTGAGAATATCTTTTAAAGTCTTGCACAACTTGTCACAAAGCGGTTCATTACAAAAGAGAGTCGAGACAGAAGAGGAAGAACTGTTAAATAGAGATTATCTACAGTAAGAATCAGATAGTCATGAAATTGAAGTGTAATAGAAAGCTTTCTTGAATTGATAACAGTCCCTTTTTGTGTCTTCACACCAGTTCTCAGTATTTTTTTGTTGCACTTTTTACTTTCTCCGTTCATTTTGTCTTGCTGAACATGAGGCGTAAATAGCTCCCTATATAAGATCACTTTTTAGCTAAATATTGGAAATCTAAAAATATTGTGAATATATAAACATCACCTTGTTCAATGGGACAGTTCTGTGTTCTACAGAAACGTGTTTATGGATGGTCTCTTAAGTTAGGTCAAATTTGTAGTTTAAATATGCAATGCAGCAAGCATCAATACTTGTTGATGATCTTTTTTTTAGTTTGCACATTAACAAAAGACTTTATAAATAAAATAAAGAATGACAAAATGTCACATGCTCTCATACTTGTAAGTCGCTTTGGATAAACGTGTCTGCCCAATGAATAAATGTAAATGAATGAGTACAAAATAATTAAAATGAATGAGTGAGTAATTAAAGCATGCAAATAAAGTGATATATACCATCTTTTTTTTCATTAAATGACAACAATATTGATCAAGTGTCTTTAAAAAGTATTGGTTGTATAAGAAATGTGTTTAAAATGAATCCAATTGTTAAATTAATTTGTTTTTTATTACATTTTTAAAACCGCAATGCCATAGAACAACCATGTTTGGTTCCTAAATGAGCCTGTTAGTATATATTCCTGTAGTTTATTTGGTAGAGCATTATATTATGCAAATATCATGAGTTTAATTGCCCTAAGAAACAGTGTTAAATATATTGAATCTATGAATTAACAGTTTGTAAATGTTTAGATTGAATGCACTGCAAGTCGCTTTGGAAAAAAGTGTCTGCACGCCAAATGTAAAATATATGAAGTAATCATTTTAAATAACAGTTGTGATGTTTTTTCATTTTGAAAATGTTTTATAATACTTAAGTGCACAAGAATATGCCAGTGCTTTGTTGACATCGCACTTTGGAGCAGTATAGACCCTATTCAGTCTGCCAACATCTTGATTTTAAAAGGACGTTGAGGGATAAAAGTTCAGAGCGCTGCATTATACAGTTCAGTGATTTGTGCCGGGATGCCGGTCGTTCCGCCATCAAAACAAAAAATACATAATTTCACTCAATTCCAGAGCACAGAGAACTAAAGCACGGATTCTTTCAATTAGATGGGTTGGTAACACTTTATTTTGCGTTGCCCTTGTTACACATGTTACATGTACTTACTATACATTATGCAAAATTACATGTCACTACACCCTAACCCTATAGTTAGTGCATGTAGTTAATTATCATAACTCAGTACTTAAATGTTTAATTACACTGTACCACGGGCACTGTAAAATAAAGTGTGACCGATGGGACTAGACTCTACAGCACTTAGTTGTAGGTTTTCATATTGCTAGAGCACATCATTAGAAATATGAAAGTTTCTCTAGGAGGTCAATCTTTCGGTTATTCGTGTCTGTTCTCTGTCAGTCATCTTCTATTCTTGCTCTGAAACTCTGTTTTCAGAACGTTGAAAACAGAATCGAATGTCAACATGCTGATGCCATCAATGTAGCAACTGTTAGGTGTGAAGCTGGTTTTCATCTTTCCTACTAATGAGAATACAGATGTGAGAATGGGTTTTCTGCTTGAGAAGGACAAAACATTTATCTCCCGTTGATGAGCGCTGTCTCACAAACTGATGTTTCTCTTGCATGCTTCACAACCAGAAAGGGTCATTTGTAAAGCTCAACTTTTATTTATTTCATTAGCAAGTGCTGTGAATCGTTTGAAACTCTTTAACGCAACAGATGTTTCCTGTTATTCTTACAAAACTGGTAGATTGTTTGGTATGGATATTTGTTTTTGAGAATATCTTTTAAAGTCTTGCACAACTTGTCATAAAGCGGTTCATTACAAAAGAGATTTGAGACAGAAGAGGAAGAACTGTAAAATAGAGATTATCTACAGTAAGAATCAGATAGTCATGAAATTGAAGTGTAATAGAAAGCTTTCTTGAATTGATAACAGTCCCTTTTTGTGTCTTCACACCAGTTCTCAGTATTTTTTTGTTGCACTTTTTACTTTCTCCGTTCATTTTGTCTTGCTGAACATGAGGCGTAAATAGCTCCCTATATAAGATCACTTTTTAGCTAAATATTGGAAATCTAAAAATATTGTGAATATATAAACATCACCTTGTTCAATGGGACAGTTCTGTGTTCTACAGAAACGTGTTTATGGATGGTCTCTTAAGTTAGGTCAAATTTGTACTTTAAATATGCAATGCAGCAAGCATCAATACTTGTTGATGATAATTTTTTTAGTTTGCACATTAACAAAAGACTTTATAAATAAAATAAAGAATGACAAAATGTCACATGCTCTCATACTTGTAAGTCGCTTTGGATAAACGTGTCTGCCCAATGAATAAATGTAAATGAATGAGTACAAAATAATTAAAATGAATGAGTGAGTAATTAAAGCATGCAAATAAAGTGATATATACCATCTTTTTTTTCATTAAATGACAACAATATTGATCAAGTGTCTTTAAAAAGTATTGGTTGTATAAGAAATGTGTTTAAAATGAATCCAATTGTTAAATTAATTTGTTTTTTATTACATTTTTAAAACCGCAATGCCATAGAACAACCATGTTTGGTTCCTAAATGAGCCTGTTAGTATATATTCCTGTAGTTTATTTGGTAGCGCATTATATTATGCAAATGTCATGAGTTTAATTGCCCTAAGAAACAGTGTTAAATATATTGAATCTATGAATTAACAGTTTGTAAATGTTTAGATTGAATGCACTGCAAGTCGCTTTGGAAAAAAGTGTCTGCACGCCAAATGTAAAATATATGAAGTAATCATTTTAAATAACAGTTGTGATGTTTTTGCATTTTGAAAATGTATGACAATACATACGTAAGTGCACAAGAAAAATGCCAATGCTTTGTAGACTCAGCACTTTTGAGCAGTATAGACCTTATTCAGTCTGCCAACATTTTGAAGCCGGTCGGGATGCCGGTCGTACTGGCATTAAAACACAAAAATACATAATTTCACTCATTTCCACAGAACAGAAAACTAAAGATAACGTGGATTAGTTCAATTAGATGGGTCTATAGCACCTTGAAGTAGGTTTTCATGTTGCTAGAGCACATCATTAGAAATATGAGAAAGTTTTTCCACAGTATATAAGGTCAAATTTTTGTCTTTTGTGTTCTTTGTCAGTCATCTTCTATTCTTGCTCTAAAAGAAAGTTTTCAGCTACAAGGAAGTTGAAAATGGAACTGAATGGTGTTGCCATCAATGTAGCAACTACTAATGAGAATACAGATGTGAGAATGGGTTTTATGCTTGAGAAGCAAAGCAAATGTATAATTGTGCAAGCATGGTTACTACACTGACAATTGTTGAACTTTTTTTTGCCCTTTGCCATTATCTTGAAACACATCTGTAGTCCATCAAGCCATACAGACTATAAGTCAGTCTTTTAATTGCTGTGTTTATGAAACAAAATTAACAAAAAACTAATGTACTTGGTCCAAAGATCTTCTTTGGCTTCATGCAAGGAACAAGTATGCCTTAGCCCATATGTAGGTTTTACATGATAATGAATGATATAAATCTGTAAATGTCTGGGACAATGGCAGCAAATGTCAAAATCACCATTTTATACTAGTGTCAAGTCAAAACATTGGAGACCCTATTATAAATCTGCAGACACACATTCTTGAGACTATTATTACAGCATCTAAGCGATCAATTTTTATAACACTTATTGCATCATGTATAGATCTATTCATTTTTATACTATACAAATGTATAGTTCAATGAAACTTAAGAAGTTAAATATCACAGATTTTGTACTCCTTTTTGCTCTAAAAACTGTTATTTAATGTATTTCAGCTACAAGATATTTGATGAATAAGGACGTGGAAAACAATATTCTGTAGCCATCAACGTACCGACGTTTCAGTGTGCAGCTGAATTCCGGCCTTCACTGGTCAACTTTCTGACTAATGAGAATGCAACAGATGTAAAAAGAGACATCACTAATGAACAATACCCTGTTTATCAATGTAAAGAGCTCATAGCAGCAGGAGTTAAGAACATGGGTACATACTTCATTCTGAGCGTTTCCTGCTTAACCCTACTGTACAACAAACAAAATATTTTGAGATGAGACTATATTTCTACAAGGAAGATCTCATGAGCTTTTGTGTCTGCTATTTCTTAGGGGACAATATGACATGCTGCATGCAAGAAGACAAGTGGATAAATGCAAAGACTGCAGAAGTAGCAGGTCGAGAAGTTCAGGACCCTTATTCATCACGTACCAATTCTGACACTAAACTTACCGATCTTCATTAAACATTGACATCTTAATTTGATGTGTTTTTTCGTATTTAGTAATTCTAACAGTTTACAGTGTGGCGCGTCCTGTTGCTTGTTCTTCATACACTTTGAGTGTCTCCTTCTTAACCATATACTGCTAAACACCCACAACACTCATTTAAAACCTCTTGAATAAAAGAGATAACAGCTGCACTGGTCTCCACTAACTCTCCATGTGCTGATATCTGCCGTAATGAGTAAAAAACAATCTCCTTTACAGAAATCTGTGAAGAAAAGACTGAAGCAATGAAAATATCTTATCTGGACTCATGCAGGGGAACTACAATGCAAGCAGCATTTATATTACATCACCATTATATACAGAGAAGACAAAACAGATCACATACAAAATCTGTCATAATCTGAATCTGAAAACAAATAATTCAGCAGACAATAAGGACGATTAAGTCATGAAGAAGTATGAATTTTAATATATATATCAAGTTATCAAAGCTAATGTTCAGTGATGTGACTAGAGGAATAAAGTGCATAGATGGTTGAGAATTCACATGCATGCTTTGAGCGTTTTACACTATCAAAGCTCAAGGGCGAGTCACAGCTGTCCAAATCTACGAAACGTTAAAAAAAAGTGTCAAGATTAGTTAGAAAGTATCTGAATAGCTTTTTCCACACAAGATTTCATCTCACATCTTTATGTCTGTGGCTATGATGTCTTTTTACACCTTAAATAAATATCACAGGGTGTCGTGAACAACAATGTCAAAGTGCAGAGACAAAATCTCTCTTATAACATAATATATCCCATAATTAGGGTTCGAGCCCGTAGGGCAAGAAACCTATTGTATTTGTTAGTTTTATTAGGGTTCGAGCCCGAAGGGCTAGAAACCTATTGTATTTGTGGGTTTTATTAGGGTTCGAGCCCGTAGGGCTAGAAACCTATTGTATTTGTTGGTTTTATTATTAGGGTTCGAGCCCGAAGGGCTAGAAACCTATTGTATTTGTTGGTTTTATTATTAGGGTTCGAGCCCGAAGGGCTAGAAACCTATTGTATTTGTTGGTTTTATTATTATTATTAGGGTTCGAGCCCGTAGGGCTAGAAACCTATTGTATTTGTTGGTTTTATTATTGTTATTATTCTGCCATAAAACTGATGCTGCAGCCCAAACCGTAAGACGGACAGAGCTGAGACTCGGTCAGATGGTAGTAGTCCTTGTCGCTACTCAGATACACGGAACCAGCCAAATCGACCAATAGGTGGCGCTACAACGAGGAAAAGTGCGTTAGCGCTTGTTACTTCCTAACCGTTTGTCGCACACCCAAGTGTTTTACATCAGTGTAATCATTGGCTCAAAACTTAAATAACGTATATCTCCGATTTCATTTCCGGTATGCAAATTTTTCCGCTAATTTGCATTTTCTGAAAAAAAAAAAAAATGAACTAGTCCCTGGATTTTTGCCCTATCGGAACCAAACCAACGCTGATGAATTCTGTGGAGTGTGAATATGAATAATTATCAAAAAAAAGTTGAAATTTTCATCCCCGATCGCTAGAGGGCGCAAAAATGTCCAAACCGGAAGTAACTAATTTAACTAAAATGGCCATAACTCGTGAACTGTTTGAGATATCTTCATGGGGCTTAGAACATATGTGTAGACCCTCAATCCGGGGTCACAATAAAAAAACTGCGGCGTCTGGCCACTAGGTGGCGCTATAATTTGAATGAGCTAGAAAATGACTATAACTAGGCAACAGTTTGCCCGATTGACTTATTATTTGGTATGGTGTGTCTTTGTGTCATGTCCCATGACTATTAAAAAGGACATTGGCGTATCTTAAAAAACATGGCCGCCATTGGCCAATGAAGTTTGAGCACTAATTACACCGGGTTAACGGAGGCTGCTCAAAACGACAGTCGCTGGGCTTATTTGTCTCATGGTCCTGAAGGTCTGTAAGAAACATGAACTTATTCGGCCACCGGGGGGCGTAATAACGTTTTAGAAGTGGTTAAACAATTGTGTATCACGTGACATTTGACATATACCCAAACTATTGATATCTAATGATAGTTCTCCTTATTCTGAACAACTTTGCCTCTGGAACAACTTCTGTCGATCGAACGGTTCGTGAGTTATCGCTGATGATGTCAAAAACCTACTTTCGCAAACTAGTCGTTGGTTTTTCGACTTAACGGAACCAAAACAATGCAGATGACTTCTGTGGAAAGTGATTGTAAATAATTATCGAAAAAAAGTAGAAATTTCCTTTCACGGTCACTTAGGGGCGCAAAAATAAAAAAATGGGCGGAGCCTATCAAATTAAAATGCCCATAAATCCAGAACGGCTTAACATATCATCATGGGCCTCGGAACATATGTGTAGACCATCACTCTGAGGTCACCTACAAAAGAACATGGCGTTTGGACTCTAGGTGGCGCTATAATAGTAAAAATGGCAAAATGTGCATGTCTTTTTGTGGCCTAGACAACTGTGTGTCACGTGACATTTGACTAATACACAAACTATTGATATCAAACGATAGATCTCCTTATTCATAACAACTTTGCCTCTTGAACCATTGATGTCTATCAAATGGTTTGTGAGTTATTGGTGATGATGTAAAAAACCTACTTTTGCAAACTTGTTTAAGGATTTTCAAGCAATGTCAAAATTTCCACCTCAGTTCATTTCTTTGGACTCTCTAGGTCAATAATCATCAAAAACATGTTGAGTTTTGTTTAGTTTTGTGACCATAACAGGGTCCTTTATTATATTAGCGTGAAACGAGTATGTTATAGGTCGCTACTCCTTAATAAATAATCCAACTGACTTGCCATTTAGTACTATTATACATATTAAGACACTTAACAAGCATGCAAAATGTTATGCTCATAGGAAGAGGCATTCCTTCATAGGAGTCAAAAAGGTGAAATATCATTCATTTCAATGGCTTTCTTATAGAGTCACCAAATCACAATGCATGTAGCTTTGATAAAGGAACGATAAAAGAGTGTGAATGCACCGCATAGTTCTGTGTGTCTTGTGTGATCGAGACTGTGCATGTGTGTGTAATGAAATGTGTCTCACAGGAAGACAGTGTTAGAAATTATATGTATTACACATTAAACGTTGCTGCATATTTAGACATCTATAATTATAGCACATTTCTGGCTGCTTTTAAGATGAGTGTTGATATATATAACACACCTTTATTAGGTACACCAGTTAAATTGCATGTTAACCCAAATTGCTACTCAGCCAGTCACATGGCAGCAACTCAATGCATTTAGACATTTAGACATGGTAAACATGACTTCCTGAAGTTCGAACCAAACATCAAAATCAGGAAGAAATGGGATTTGTCATGTGATGTGTGTGTACCAAAGAAACATAATTGAAATGGCAAGGCCTTCTAAAATATTTTTGCAGACAATGTCAATGTCCTACTGACCACAATGTATTCATGAATATGAATCAATGTACCCATTTAAAATGGTCCTAGATTTTTTATTCAATATTAATTCATCAAAACACATAAGAGGCTATTTTGAAAAATATGCATTAAATTAACAAAATAGACCTATATCTCTGCAATAGAATGTCATGGAGACAAAGAAGTTACTTAGTTCTACTCATGGAAAAGTGTATTATAATATAACAGGTGACAAGCTATGCCCATAGCAACTAAACAGATTAGCTTTACAGCCATTAACACAGACCTATATTTCTGCAGTTGAATATTGTAGAGACACAGGGGTTCTGTTAATTTCACTTGTGGCTTAATGTGTTATCAATTGGCAGGTGCCATACCACACCTATAGCAACTAAACTGTTCACTTAGCAACCATTAAGCTGGACCTCTATCTCTGCAATAGAGCATCGTAGAGACAATGGGGTTGTTTTGCATGACTTGTGGTTTGATGTGTTATTAATTGGCAGGTGGCATTGCACGCCCATAGCAACCAAACGGATTAGCTTAGCAACCTTTTAGCAAGATCTATGTCTCTGCAACTGTATAACACGTTTCTGACATTTTACTTGGTGTGCTAGAGTGTCGTCTGTCGTGGATCTGCTATGGTGCTATTCCTGAGCCTGGCAGACGTGCCTCAGACACCTTGAATCGCTCGAACCCGCTAAATGCTGCTTGCAGCTTTAATTAGGGTTCGAGCCCGAAGGGCTAGAAACCTATTGTATTTGTTGGTTTTATTATTATTATTTTTCTCCCCTAAAACTGATACTGGAGCCCAAACCGTAAGACCGACAGAGCTGAGACTCGGTCAGATGGTAGTAGTCTTGCTCGCTACTCAGATACTCGGAGCCAGCCAAATTGGCCAATAGGTGGCGCTACAGCGAAGAAAAGCGCGTTTTCGCTCGATACTCCTAAACCGTTTGTCGCACAGCCAAATGTTTTACATAAATATCATCACTGGCTAAAAACTAAAAAAACGTATATCTCCGTTTTAATTTCCGGTATGCTAATTTTTCCGCTAATTTGCATTTTATGCAAAAATCAAAAAAATGAACTAGTCCCTGGATTTTTGCCGGATCGAAAGCAAACCAACGCGGATGAATTCTTCGGAGTGTGAATGGAAATAATTATCAAAAAAACGTTGAAATTTCGATACACGGTTGCCAGGGTGCGCCAAAACGTCCTAACAGGAAGTAGCCAATTAAGGGAAAATGCAAATAACTCGTAAACGGTTAAAGATATCTTCATGGGGCTGAAAACACAACTATATATGAATAATCCGAGTTCAAATTATCAAAAACTAGGCGTTCGGGCACTAGGTGGCACTATAAGACGAAAAAAATGTAAGACGCTCATAACAACGCAACCGTTGGTCCGATTAACATGATACTTCTTTTGATGCGTCTTTAAGTCATGCACCACAAATACCTAAAACGATATCTGTGTTTCGCCAAAAAAAATGGCCGCCATCGGCCAATGAAGTTTGAGCGCTAATTAGACCAGGTTAATGGAAGCCGATCGGAACAACGCTCGCTGGGCTCATTCGAGTCATGGTCTTGAAGGTGTGTAAGAAATAAGAACTCACTCGGCCTCCAGGGGGCGCATTAACTTTTTTTAGTGTGTTAATGACTGTTTATCACGTGACGTTTGATACACACACAAAATATTAATATTAAACGATAGATCTTCTCATTCTGAACAACTTTGCCTCTAGAACCACTTCTCTCAATTGAACGGTTCGTGAGTTATCGGTGGTACGATAAAAACCTACTTTTGCGAACTCGTCCTTGGTTTTTTGCCCAATCGGAACCGAAACCACGCAGATTGATTCTCTGGAGTGTGAATGTAAATGGATATTGAAAAAAAGTTGAAATTTCCTTTCACGGTCTCTTAAGAGCGCCAAAATGTAAAATGGGCGGATCCTATTACAATTGAAATGTCCCCAACTTAAGAACGGCTTAACATATCATCACGAGGTTTGTAAATCACGTGTAGAACATCGTTCCGAGGTCAAATGCAAAAGAACGCGGTATTTGTACACTAGGTGGCGCCATAACAGTTAAAAATAGCGAAATTTACTTATCTTTTTGAACCAAATCAATTGTGCATCACGTGACATTTGACATTTACGCAAACTATTGATATCATATGATAGCTCTCCTGATTCCGAACAACTTTGCCTCTTGAACGATCAATGTCGAACGCACGGTTAGTGAGTAATCAGCGATGATGTTGAAAACCTACTTTAGCGAACTAGTCCAAGATTTTTCACCCGATCGGAACCAAACCAACGCAGCTGTCTTCTCTTGAGTGTGATTGCGAATAGTTATTGAAAAAACGTTGAAATTTCCCTTCACGGTCTCTTAGGGGAGACAAATGTGAAATGGGCGGAGCCTCTGACATTAAAATGTCCATAACTCAAGAACGGCTCAACATATCGTCATGGGGCTTGTAACTACCTTGTAGACCGTCACTCCGAGGTCACCTGCAAAACACCGTGGCGTTTGAACACAAGGTGGCGCTATAACAGTGAAAATGACAACTTTGGCAAAACCCCTCAGTCGTTAACCTATTTGCTGGCTCACGACTTCGTCTGCAATTGATGGATTGTCATTGCAATTTTTTTACCAGGCAAGCCTACCTAAGAGCCATTTGAGCGCTCGAACCCGCTAAATGCTGCTTGCAGCTTTAATTATTATTATTCTTATTATTATTCTTCCCTAAAACTGATCGTGCAGCCCAAACCGTAAGGCCGACAGAGCTGACACTCGGTCAGATGGTAGTAGTCCTTGTCGCTACTCAGATACACGGAGCCAGCCAAATCGACCAATAGGTGGCGCTACAGCGATGCCGCACGCGTTTGCGTACGCAACTCCTAAACCGTTTGTCGCACACCCAAGTGTTTTATATCAGTGTAATCATTGGCTCAAAACTTAAAAAACGTATATCTCCGATTTCATTTCCGTCATTATAGATTTTTCGCTAATTAGCATTTTATGCAAATCCAAAAAAAATGAACTAGTCCCTGGATTTTTGCTCTATCGGAACCAAACCAACGCTGATGAATTCTTTGGCGTGTGAAGATAAATAGTTATCTAAAAAAAGTTGAATTTTTCATTCACGGCCGCTAGGTGGCGCTAAAACGTTCAAACCGGAAGTCGCATATTTAGCTAAAACGGCCATAACTCGTGAACTGTTTGAGATATCTTCATGGGGCTTGGAACATAAGTGTAGACCCTCAATCCGGGGTCACAATAAAAAAACTGCGGCGTTTGGCCACTAGGTGGCGCTATAATTTGAATGAGCTAGAAAATGGCTATTACTAGGCAACGGTTTGCCCGATTGACTTATTATTTGGTATGGTGTGTCTTTGTGTCATGTCCCATGCCTATTAAAAAGGACATTGGCGTATCTCAAAAAACATGGCCGTCATCGGCCAATGAAATTTGAGCGCTCATTAGACCGGGTTAACAAAGGCTGATCAAAACGACACTCACTGGACTTATTCGTCTCATGGTCCTGAAGGTCTGTAAGAAACATGAACTTATTCGGCCACCGGGGGCGTAATAACGTTTTTGGAGTCAATAAACAACTGTGTATCACGTGACATTTGACATATACCCAAACTATTTATATCATATGATAGCTCTCCTTTTTCTGAACAACTTTGCCTCTGGAACAACTTCTGTCGATCAAACGGTTCGTGAGTTATTGTTGATGATGTCAAAAACCTACTTTTGCGAACTAGTCGTTGGTTTTTCGACTTAATGGAACCAAAACAATGCAGATGACTTGTGTGGAGTGTGAATGTAAAT